>JALJEE010000040.1:0-45121 GCA_023231475.1 Seison nebaliae | reverse complement strand
TTAAAATATGGGACATTTCTTCCTAGAAAAATCAAAATATAAGATCAATATCAATATAGAAATATAAAGACCATGTATTTAGGTTTGAATTTACAATTTTTCGAAAAATCGATTTTTTTTGATTTTTCTAGGAAGAAATGTTATCCCTCGCCATTATGCTCCGAGTTCTTCCCACGTCGCTTGTTATCCTTCCTTTTAAAAGCATGTATTTGGTATACAAGGACCGTGACTGCTTGAGAATTGCTAATAATTTTTGAAACTCGGTTTCCTCTTTAGACCGTTTTCTGTTGAGTTTCCTTAAAAATTTTCTTATGTCGGCATAATTCGATTGGCCATTACATTTAATTACCATTTTCAGATTTGAATCTATAAGGCTCGTTAAGATGTCTTGTTTTTGTTCTTCGGAGTATTTTAGATTTTCTAATTTCTCGTCCAAAAATTTGAGCCATTCTGGAATATTAGTATCCGTAGTCAGTTTGTCAATGTCCGAGAAGTATTTCTTTAATTGGTATGCCATATCGAACTTTGGTTCCTCCAGCATTGAATTCGCTCTTGACAATTCCTTCATGATTTCTTCCCTGATTTCTCCAATTATTTCAGGGGCCTGCTCCTTTACTTTGGTTTTCTCCAATGCTTGCATTATGTTCTTTGCCACGTTTCTTCCGTTAAGCAAAGTCGAGGTCGAGGGAGCAAAGATCAAACGAACGATGAGTTAGACATTTCGGCGCGAGCGACTTTTTTAATTATTATTAATATTTTCTATATTTCTTTATGACCTTAACTGTCCTTTCGTCTTGCCATTGTCTAGGTTATGTTTAGACCTCTTACAGATATATGTATTAATATATATATGTATAAATAAATTTATGTCTATATAAACTATATGCATTTTAAAGCAGCATAAAATCCCTGTCATATTGACTATTATAATTGAACATAGCCAAAGTGTCTTTCAATCACAGATGGGATCTTTCCAATGATAAAATAATAGTTCCGATGAACCGTTGATAAAACTTTGATGAAGTATTGCAGAAATTTTCTTTTATGAAATACGTCCGGTAACATCAGTAGGAGATTTGATTCACATATATTTTATAATTTTCGTTGGATTGATAAGATTACACTCCTCCTTCTCTCTCTCAATAAGACAATAAAATTGCAAACGCATTTGGATTCTTTGACGTCTTCTTCACATTATTTGTTCGCTAATAATAAACGTTCAACATTTTATTTCATTCACTTCACATATTTTCGTCGATTGATAAACAAACTTTGTGTATGTAAAAACGAATAAAAATAATGAAAGGAAACCTTAGGGAGAAAAATTATTATTCTCATAATTTTATCCTTACTTTCATCATTACCCACCATTTTTCCATTTCTTATCCATATAACGGATTTAGGACAAAAATGCCATAAATGACAAAAGAACTATTAATCAAAAATATAAAGTTAAAATATGAAAACCGCAAAATAAAAGAATGATTTTTCTTCAGAAGCTAAAACTAAATTGGCGTTAAAAGAATCTATGAGTGTTTTAAATTGAAGAAAATTAAACATAGTACAGTGATTGTAATAGTACGCATATTATGATATGAAACCACATATGAAATGTTGAAGTCAAATTACTAAATACTTGTGATATGAAATTATTGAAACATGATAAGAGTTCTTTTTGCACAATTTCCATCCGTTCTAATAGAAATTGATTTTCTATAGATTAATTCTCATTGAAATGTTGAACCAAATGAGGATAATTTTTAAGTCCACAATTTTTATTGTTCAAAGTTCCTTGGTCATGGTAATAACATTCTCCTATTCCATCCTATACACATATATATAAATTACCTACATATCTAGTTGAAGTAGATGTTTGAGGCGAAATTTACACAATCAGAATGGTAATGATTACAGAATGAGATTGTAGATCTTTAACAAATCAATTAATCCACAACTATTATATCTATTTCTCTTGAATAATAATAATTTCTTCTACATATTTATCTATCGTTCCATCGCATGTGAGTACCTATTTGTTTTATGTTCACTCATCACAAAAGCATATCTCATCCAATTACTTTAATCGATTATTTTCTTAAAAAATACCTCCATCTCCATTAAAAAGATGTGGGAGAATGAAGATGAAAATTTTCTTTTAATTAAGTTTTCTCCAGGAAAAACAGAGGAACATTCGTTTTCCTTAAAAAGAAGTTTATGGCTAAATTGATTTTTTGTTATGGAAGACCTCTTTGTTAACTTCTTCATTTTCAATTATCATAGTTCAAAGTGAATTTTCTTTCGAACATATTAATGGCAGTTTCCTTCCATTTGTATTCCTTCCAATTTCATGTTAATGAACATATCAAGTTATGTAAGTAAAGAAGGTGAAATTTTTTTCGTATTCAATTCGAAATCGGAAGATAAAATCGAATGAAAAATGATTCTCATTAAACACTGATGAGATGGATTTTCGTATTCAAGTCAAGCTTCAATTCCTTAATATCTTTTTTTACTCATGCATTTCTTATACTAATGTTCTTATATTATTTTCTTTTCGGAAACACATTAGATCGATGCGATGAAGGAAACGGTTTAGAACTAACATGTCAAGTATATTAGTCTCCTCGGAAACGATTTCATTCGATAAAGTGGTGGATAAGTATATTTAGATTTGTATACATTCATTCTCCTTCCCCATAAAACTTGCTAAAAGAGAATGAGGCACATATCATTAATGTGTTAGGAATCCTAAATTAGGATGGTGGTGCTTTTGAACGAGGGAAGTGAAATGAGACTTCCTCATTGATTTGTTGCGAGAAAAATGAATTGGAATATTTAGCCCATATCAGAATAGTAGGTGACGGTTAGCATTAGATGGTGAACTAAAAGAAAATAAATAAATAAACTTTCTAATAACACAAGAAATGAGTTTTGTGAAACTTCTTTGCATTTCAACGAATACGTTTCCATCTCTTTCGGCTGTTTTGAGAGTGGGATTTCAGAAAGCCGAAATAATATTGATGATTATTATAATTATTAAATAAAACGAATGAATCGAACGTTCAACTTGATATGAAGAGATATGAAGGTAATTTATTAGTAACATATCAACAGGATAGAGAATTCTCACGGAAATATTCGAATACATCAAGAGAATGATCGAGAGAGAAATTAAGGGAGAGAGAGACTGAGAGAAGAACAGAGAGAAATTAAGGGAAAAGGTAATTGAAGTTCTTCTATGAGATATATTCTTGAAAATAAAAGAACAAATTTTTTTTCAGAAATATATTGATAAAGATGATAATGATGATAATAAAGTAATAATGATGGAGGGGGTAAGATAGAGTTGTGGTGATAAAGAAGAGAAGATGGAGAATTTTCACCGGCGAACACCAAACACATAAGACGGACAGACCCACACGTTCTCATGTTAAAGAGATTAATTGTTTTCTTCTTTTTCATTAATGAACGAGAGAGATGGAGATGGAAAGAGAGAGAAAGAAAGGGAAGTTTTGTATTGAGTAGGAATTAACGGATCATTGTTCAAAAGAAGATGAACAGAAGATAATAGAAAGATTTGGAGAAGTTTTCGAATAAAAATAATTTTTTTTCTTCTAATTAATCGATAAATAATTTGTATTTTAGTTAATTTCTTAATAAATCAAAAAGTAAGAATAATTATTTTATTTAATAATTTCCTTTTATTTATTTCTCTCTTCGTACGGTTGATGATGATGGAGAAATAAATATATTTTAATTTAATTTTATTTTCATTTAAAGAAAATAATTTAAAATTAATTAAAGTTCTCAAAATTTCCTTCTGAACAGGGTGTATTAGTTGTTTAGTATTTGGACGAGAGAAAGCGACTGCAAATGATATTGGAAAGAATAAAATAAATTTTCGTATGACAATAAAACCACCGATCAAATGTGAATAGATCTTGAATAACGAATTTGATTAGGAGTGTAATATTATTGGGAATTTATTGATTGATTTCTGAAGGAGTCAATCGAATCGGATTGAATAGAGTCAATGTAATTTCTCATCATAATCCAATACAGAAGAACCGTCAGAAGAAAAGATGAATTTGCCGCAGAATGTGGTGGAACGTTTGAGACGGTTAGACGAAATTTATACAACGACTGCATCTGATGCTAAAAAGTTCTCCGATCGATTCCGTGATTTGTGTTCGGATAATCATTCGACAAATGAATTGAAGGAATGTGAGAGATGTAAGTTGCAGGAGATGATTTGCTCCATCCATAAGAATAATGAATTATGTGATGGATTCATTTCAATGGAAACATTATTTGATGCACTCATTGCATTCTATCGACAGAACGAGAAGAGATTGAATAATAATGAAGAATCCATTTGTCATCGATTACAATCAGCAGTTCATGAAATTGGATTATTGCGATTGAAATTAAATGATTTCCGTTTAATTTCAATTATTGGTCGTGGAGCATTTGGAGAAGTAGCATTGGTGAGACTAAGACAAACTTCATTGAACAAGAGAGAATTGGGAGAAGGTAAAAGAGAGAATTCAGATAATGAAAATGGAAATCATAAGGAGAATTTTGGAAGGAATTCGTCGGATGAGGAGAACGAACCGATTTATGCCATGAAACGAATGTATAAGGAGAAGATATTGAAACGAGAAGGCACTGCCTGTTATATGGAAGAGAGAAATGTTCTCGTACATGGAGATCATCGATGGATAACGAAACTTCATTTCGCTTTTCAAGACGACCAGTGTCTTTATTTCGTTATGGATTATTATTGTGGTGGCGATTTACTCTCATTTTCAACGAGAGAAATTATTACGGAAGATGTCTGTCGTTTCTATATGGCTGAATTAATTCTCGCATTAGATTCAATCCATCAACTCGGTTATGTTCATCGAGATGTCAAACCAGATAATTGTCTCATTGATATTCATGGTCATTTGAAATTGGCAGATTTTGGTTCTTGCCTCAAAATGAATAAAGATGGAAAAGTTCATTCGAGACAAGCGGTTGGAACACCTGATTATATTTCTCCTGAAATTCTTTTATCTATGGAAGATAATCATGGCGTTTATGGAGAGGAAGTAGACTGGTGGAGTGTCGGTATTATTATGTATGAGTTATTATTTGGTGAGACACCGTTTTATGCTGAGAATCTTATTGACACTTATGGTAAGATAATGAATCATGATTCTCAATTTTTCTTTCCTCCACATTTCGATAAAGAGACAGGAGCATTATATGATGGAGTAAAGAATTGTAAAATGAATTCATTTCCTAAAGATCATGAAGATGAATTGGATGAAGTTGACGAAATGGCAATTGTTAGTTCATCCGCCAGAAAGTTGATGATGTCATTGATTTGTAGTGATACGGTTCGATTGGGAAAGAATGGAATCGATGAATTTCGTATACATGTATTCTTTAAATCAATCGATTGGACACATCTTCATGAAACATTTGCTCCATATCAACCGGAAGTTGATGGTTTATACGATACTCAATTCTCGTTATGTGACGAGCATTGTTGGTCGGAGAGTGAACAATTGAATTTCACGACAAAAGAAGAGAGTGAATTAGTTGCGCCGTTCGTTGGTTTTACTTTTTCGTCTATTAGTTCGTTGAATGATCTCTGTCGAATGAATCAATTATATTTCGAACAACCAATTCCCGGTGACATGGGCAATTTGACGAATAAGAAGGTTGAGAAACGAATGATTGAGAATGAAGTAATGAATAAGATGGATAATAATAATCAATTTGAAGATAATCGATGGAAGAAGATTATTGATCAGATGGATATAAAAATGAAGGAAATGAATTTGAATTTTGAGAAAGAAAAAGACATGTATTCGAATGATTTGAGACAAATGGCAATTGTTTTAAAAAATCAAGAAGATCTCCTAATAGAGAAAGAAGATCGTTGTGAAGAATTGTTAATGGAAATGGATAAATTGAAAAAGAAATCAGATAACGAATTAAATAGTAAGGGCGACAATATCAATTTGTCAATTATCGACGATAAAATATCTCATGAGAATTTTATTAAGTTAACAACATTTCTTAAAAAGAATGAACAGAATATAAATCAACAACAACAACAACGATCTACATCATCGTTAACATCGACACAACAATCTTCAATAATTACGAACGAATTAATATTCCAATATCTCTTACAACAATTGATGGATGAAGGAAAGTTTATGAATGATGAAAATATTCAAGAATTGTTGAGGCAACCATTCAAATTGGCGGAAGTGAATAATGGAAATCAAATGAAACTTCCTAATCTCTTCCAAAGTAACCAGAGTATTGATGATCGTTATACCATTTCACATGATTCATTCGGAGATAAATCGTCAGAACGTGACGTGAAAGAAGGTCTATCTTATCCCGCCATGTTATTGGAGAGAAATGGTTTAAATGATTCGACTTCAGAAGTTAATCGGCCGTCGTGGAAGAACAGACGATCAATTCGAATGGACAAAATGGAAATTCAAGTTCTTCAATCGAATCTCCAAATGGAAATCGAAGCGAAAAATTCATTACAACAGAAATATGATAATTTATATGACGACGTTATCGATATAAAAATTCAAATGACAAAGAAAGATGATGAAGTGAATGAGATTAAAAATGATCATATCAAACTAATCAATGTCGTTGAAGAAAAGAAACAACATGAGAATGATTTGAAAATAAAATTTAACGAATTAGAAGAAGTTTTAAAAAAGAAAAATAAAGAAATCGAAGAATTATTAATGAATCAAAAGAAGAAAACGAATGATATTCAAGAGAATAATCATTTGAATGATTCTGATAATTTTGAATTTACAAAAATACCATCAGATTTAGTATTCGATCAACAACATCAGTTTGATGAAGATCAGAAAGAAATTGCTTCACCAAATGTTTCCATCAAATTTGCATCATCTGAAAAGCAGAGAAAAAACGAAGAGAAATTAATGGAACATTCATTCCAATATATTACTGTTCATGAATCATCGCCATTAATATCTTGTAGCATTTGTCACGAAGTTATCATTGGTATAATTTTCTCGTCCATTCAATGCTGCAATTGTGGAATGAAACTCCATCAGAAATGTTTCGATGAGATGAATATTGAGAATTATAATTGCAATTTATCTCCCATTTCATTGGAACATTTGGATAATAATCGACAATTAACTCAACATTTCTATGGTGGTATATTGTTGTTAGGGAAGAAACATATGAGACATTCATATATTCGCCTCTTCTCCATATTGACGAAAGAACATTTATTGTTCTATGAGATGAAAATTGATTGTAAAATCGATTCTCCAATTAATCGATTGGTATGTTGTTTGGATTTGATGGATGATCGATTTGAAGCGACGAAAGCAACAACAGCAGAAGCATTACATGCAGCCAAGAAAGATTTGTCATTGATGTTACGATTATCAATGACGAGGATACACAACCCATTTCATGAATTCTCATTATTATTGACAGCACAATCAGAATCATTGAGAGATGAATGGATCGATCAAATTAATGATGTAACTAATCGGTTGGAGAAACGACATCGGATGATCAACATTTATGAAATAACTGATTCATCAATGCATGTCGAATTGAAGAGTATCAATTGTGCGGCCATCTTCAATCCGGAACATCTTCTTTATGGTTGTGATGACGGAATTTTCGTCATGAGTATTGGAACTGGATATTCTTTAAAATTATCAGAGAAGAAGGTCCACCAAATTATCATCAGTCACGACGAACAATTGATTATTTGTTTAGCAACGATGAAGAATCGTTTAACTAATCGCGAATCAAACAAAATGCAAACGATCATTCGATTATTCTCTTTCTCTTTTGTAACTAATCGTATTAAAACTGCGTCATTACATCGTCTTCAACAACAACAGCAACAACAATCCCAACAATTTACTACTAATACGAATAAACAACAACAACAATTGCAAAATGATAATATTTCAACAATATCTACTTCCCCTTCAACAATCACCACATTATCAGGATCATCATCATCCTCATCAAAAATCATTACGACAATCGCGCCATCTTCATCAATAACACTCGATAATATCACTTCTCCAACATCACAAAATCATTCATCATTATCATCACCGTCGAAAACATTGGGAACGATTACTACATCAATGACAATGCAACCATCAATGACATTCGTACCTGTAGCAACAAATGAACTAATATCGAAAAATGATGTTGCTATTGATGAGGGTGATGGCAATCGATATCCGTTGATCAAGTCATCTTCAGATCAGCAACAGAAAATTGATTATTTCAAAATCATTGACAATCGAATTCCTATTCAACTTCTACTTATGAGAAATAATGAGCAAACTTTATTGATTGTCATTTATTTCCGTCGAAGTGAATGCACCATTTATGAATTGATACAAAATAAGCCGAGATATCGACGTATCAATGAACTTCATCTTCCATTCAATATCGACCATATTCAAATCAATTGTAATGAATTGATTCTGTTAACAGAAAAAGGAATTGTCTATCGATTTCGACCATTCGATTTCCTTCATCGAATCGAATGTAACAAAGATCATTGTCAAATCTTATTCAATCTCCATATCTATTCAACAAATCCATTTCAACATAATAATCAAGTTCAATCAATTGATACGTCGTGGAAAGAGACTGTACGTATCCTTTCTATTCATCGACTCTCTGACAAGGAACTGATTCTCATAACAAACCACTTCGCCTTATTCCTCGATACTAATGGCAATTTCTCAAGAAATTATCATTTATCTTGGCCCTTCACTATCCATAACTCGACTAACATCAACTACATTAAAAATTCAAATTGTCTACTCATCTTTAATCATTTCTCGAAATTGACACTAGTTTATAATCTCTCTGAAGGTGATTGGACACAAACTGTTCATTTACAAAAAGTTTCCATTTATTCTCTCATTTTATATTCATTTCCTTCTTTCCTTCAGTTAAATTGTCTCAACGGATCCAGCATTTATACTGCAGTACTTGAAGACTTCGATAAAAGTACAAAATTATTATACATTTCCCCAACCTTAACTGCCACGTCAGAATCACAATTTAATTTAGACAATTCAATAGAATTCGAACGTTTAACCTTTAAATATTTCCTTTATATATTTCCATCATTCATTCTAATAGTAATCACTGCTCATGATTATCTCGATAAAAAATTATTGACAACGAATTTTTCAAAAAAATATGGTTAAATTTTATTCTCTATTATATTTTATTAATCGTCTTATGGAAACAGATCATCGAATGAAGTCAATGAAGATAGGGAAAAAAGGATTTTCTTTCATGACAAAAAACGGTGGAAAACCATCAGCCATATTAAGTGATGAACAAGAAGCAGAATTACGTCGGAGAAAGTTAATTTTTTCAAATTGTTTTCCTCAATAATTTCTCTTTTTAGTAATCGTAAAGCATTGATTAGTGCTCCAACAAACTTCACTCATTTGACACATGTCGCTTCAACAGGAAGTTCGACGTTGTCGAATGTCAATGACAATTTGACGAATGTGTCTCATATCGCCAATATTCCTCTCACATCGAAGAACTCCGAATATCGGTCAACGAAAGAATCGAATGAGAAAATGCAAAAAATCCAAAGGTTGTGTTCCGATAACTGTCATTATTTGCTTCTTTCTTTACTTTCTATCTATATTCTCGTCCAATTTTATAAACTTTAATCTAAATAATATCATAATCCGTCTCGTCTCGTCTCATCATCATCATCATTATCATCCTCTTTTCTCTCCAATCTTTTTATTATTGTAACTTATTCTTATGAATTATTAATTATGACGCCCATCATCCTTCATGATGATGAGGAATGGCACGTTCTTCCAGATGAGGATGAATATGAACTTTTCACTTTATCTCCTTTCGTAACAAATTATTCATATGGTAAAAATAAACAGAGAAACATAATCTTTCTAATATAATATATATATATATTTGTGATGGATGAAGTGTGAAGTTATGTAATTAAGGATTATGATGTGATTATCATGAAAAAATTTATTGAAGGAAATTTAATTCCTGGAGAAATTGATATTGTTATAGAATATCGATAATTATCGGTAGATTATTTGAGAGAAAGAAAGATATTTGAAATAATTCTTCTTTAATTTCATCATATATCATCGAATTCAAGTGATCATAAAAAATTAACTAAACTTGAAAAAGTACAATCAACTTCTTCTGAAACGTTTAATGATTCCGATTGGACGAATGAACCCGTCTACTCTCTAACCATACCAAGTGATTATGATAATAATACCACCAATATTGTTCACAATGAAAATTCTAGAAAGTTGAAAGATGTTCATACCTTACATCATCAGGAAGATAAAAATGAAATTGTTTCCGATTCAATGGAAATCACATCGATCAATCAATTTCAGACGGATGATTTCTCATTTTCGTCTCAGAATCCTGATCAAAAATCAGACGATCACAAATCTAATAATGAGAGATTTGTCAAAGACGAGGATGATTATTTACCGTTCGAACGTCAAATTGAAGAATATAGTTCACAGTTATCTTCCAGATTAGCTGTCATCAAAACGAATTCGGATACATTTGCTAATTCGAATCAGATGAAAAGCGCAACTTTAACGAAATTGCCTGATAAACCAAAATTCTCATTTATGTCATTGAGACAGAAATCGTCAAAGAATTGTCGAGAGTCATCAGCGGAGAATATTCGGAAAAGAATGAAAGATTCTTCAACAATTCTCACATTAAGTAATTTAATGAAAAATGAAAATAAAGTGAAAAATATCATCGACAATTGTGGAACGACATTATATGATAAAAAGAATAAATTGAAAGCGAGAATTTTATGGAATGAGAAATTTCATCGACCAACTCAATTATCATCGTCATCATCGGAAGATCCGGAAGTTGCTGCTTCAACTCAATTAAGTTCCACGAGAGCATTTCTCAAATCTCATTCATTCAAAGTTACCGAGAATGATGAATGTTTTTCAAACAATATGAAATCGTCGAAGCCATCAAATAATAAGAAACGGTTTCAAAATCGCAAATATACTGACGAGAATTTTCTAAAGAAAAACGATTCTGATGTTACTGATTCACCCAAAATTAGTTCCAAATCTGTTACGATCCTTGGACATGAACCACAAACGAGTAATGTCACATCTCTCAGTACTCCATCATTGGCAGATGATTTGAATCAGAATGATGATATATTTATGTTAACGGAATCGATATCCAATTCGGCATTAGATTATATTCTATCAATGGAAACTAAAACGAAGAAACTCAACATGAAACATTCGAAATCAATTCTAGAAAAATCAACGACAACTGATGAAAAGTCGTTGAAGAAAAATGGACAATGGAATAAAGAGAAACCCAAAAATTTATTTCAAAGAAAATTAAATAAGAATGAGAATAATAATAATAATCTGATAATTTCAGCCAATTTACGTTCACCACCACCAATCTTGCGACGGAAACATCATCAATGTAATTAATTTTATTATCGACAATTTGATTCATCTATTTCCTTCTCCTTTTGGGTAATTTTCAAATTTATCTGTAGAAATTATTTAAAATTGTTTGATTATCTAAAAAGAAATATATAAATATCCATATATATTTATTGTGTTCTTCTCCATAAAAAACAAATTAGAAATTTCTTTATTATCAAAATTTTTCCGAAAATTTTTTTTTGTTTTTGGAATTATTTTTTCTTGAATTTTCAAGAAAACTGTTTGGAAATTTAATGGGAATTCTAATAATTGTTTCTTTTCTATTTCACTTTTCCTTATTATGGGAAAAAGGAATTTTGTCATTTATCGAATGACAGGAAAAACGAAACATCTTTATTCAATTTCAGATATAAATTGTCTGGATAAAGGTGAACATCTTCTTTTCGTGTTCTTCTTGCTTCATTTTTTTTGTTTGTTTTTTGCTTTGATCGATTACTTCCAAAAAAAATTCTTCGATTTTTATGATTTCCGCTTTCTTTAATATTTAATCGATTGATCGCCTACTAATTCCATTCAGTTTCAATGGAAATGATAAAAATATATTATGGAAATTTAATTTTTTCTTTTTCTTTAGACAAACAACAAACTCATCACCAGAAGAAATAAATAGAAAACTCAATCCATTCATGTCCGAGATCGCACCGATAGATCAGAATAAATTCCTGCAAATGATCAATGATAATCAAATGATGAAAGAGAATAAACTGAAGAACAATTCCGAATCTTCGTTGTTTAATGTGAGACAATCAGATGACTTGCTAACTCTTATTCCAGCTCCAATTTTACAATCGACAACTGTTTCATCAAATTGCACATCATCTAAATTTCAAGTGGCTAAAAGTTATTTACAGAAATATGTTGGAAATAGAACGGGAAAATTTTCAAGTTATTATACTTCTGTCAATACTACTAATACCACAATAATGACAACAACAACATCAAAATTATCGGTTTGTGAAATGGCAATTTCAACGATTGATGCGAAATCATCGTCATCGTCTTTGTTGCAGAATGTGAATAATCAGAATATGAACGAAATAAAAGAATCATTATCATCGCTTGACTCGTTGACAGAACAACGGAATAATAAGACAGTTGGTAAACAACCAACACATATTGATGGGATGAATGCTTTCTATCTGACGTCAACGACAAGTAACGAAACGAATAATGAGAATAATGAATCGAATCATCGAAAATTCTCTCAGTTGTTTAGTGGAGGAAAAAAGAATAATTTAATATTAAATTCGATTTATTCGAATACACAATCGGTGAATGTTAATAAGAATGTGATGAAAGGACAATTTTCGAAAAGTCAATCCAAATTGATATCGCGTCCACTCGACTTCTCTCATTTGACACATTGGAGTAATGAGCATTTGCATGAATTAGTCTCCACGAGTGAAATGAATAAGAATGAAAAAAATGGAGAGAGTTCCAATAAGAAAATCATAAAACTATCACACAAGAAGAATGAACGACGGAAGACGAATGAATTAATTACTAATTCTACAAAAGATTCCTCATCTAATATTTTCCGTCCAATGTCGTATCAAATTGATTCAATTCAAGAGAATATTGTTGAACCAACACAATCATCAACATCTCTATTCTCTTTAAACAATAACAATAATAACAATAACGAGCGTAACAACAACAAGAACAACAGAAAGAACAGTAATAATAATAATAATAATAATAATATAAATATGAATAATAATAATAAGAAGACGAATAATAAAGACATTCGTAAGAATCGATTATCTATTTTAAATCATAACAATAATAATAATAATAATGTTAATATTTCGAAATATCAAGACAATTCAGCTTATAGTAAATCGATGTTAGCTTTACAACAATCGCCAATTGTTTCAAAGAATCCGTTCGATCAATTAAATAATCTATCCTTCTTTTATTCTCATCAGAAACCGGCTGATCATTTATCTCGTAGTCAGTTATATAATCGAAGGACATGTAGTCCAATTGAGAATAAGATTGATAGATCAAGAGTAGATAAGAAATCTTTATCGCCTCTCAACTTCCAAATTACCACCGACAATTACACGTTAATCTTACCCGATTATTCTTGCTGTCGTCTTGAGAATAATCAGTCAAAGGGTCATTCATTCATTAACCGTGCTTCCACTTCTTCGTCTGTATCTTCCTCTTCTCCTTCTAAAACTACAACGGCAACAAAAGAGAATGATTCTTCTCTTGATTCCTCTTCTTCTTCAATCAATACATCTAAAATCGATTTGATGGAAACTGAAATGAAATTAAATAATGCTTCTTCATTCGTAATAGAACCAAATAATCAACTTCGATTTACTTCTAATAATAATCACATCAACACAAATGACAATAATATTAGTACGATGAAACAGAATGAGATTAGAAAGCAATCGACAACTTCCTCAAACTATTATATCGAACAGATCAATTCTCTGGCGATGAAGAATAATCAGTTCTCTGATTCCAACACAGATACAATACGTCCTTCCTATGAATTATACAATGATACACAAATTTATCTCCCATCATCCACCACTTCATCATCAGCGTCATAATATTTATCTTAAATTACACAATTTATTTGTATGACATATCATTACCCGATTAGTTGATTAGTTGATATTTAAAGTTTTCCGAATGTTTAACGAACAAACTCTAAAACATTCCCTATATACTAATCTCTCTCTATCTCTATCTCTCTCTCACTTTTATCTCTCTTCACCAATTTTACAATCTTATACATTGTACATGATTTCATTAGAGAAATTTCCTTTGAAATTTTTAAATGCTGAATTCTATTTTTCAAATTGTCCCCCCCCCCACACATTTATCCCCACTTTTCGATCATATTATCTTATTATTACCTACAATTGGAACTTGTTTATAAAATTTATAAATTCTATTTGTCAATTTCACCACCGTCGGTTTTATTAAGAAAAAATTAAAAGAAAATTGTTAATTAAATACACCTCAATTAAATTAGTGTTGAAATTCGTTTTAAAAGAGAAGTGTAAAAATTATTTTGCGGTGGACGCCATTGTCGTTTCCAAATTGATTTCTGGGAAATATTTACCCAAGCCCAATATACGACAATAGGCTATGCGAAAATTTCTGTTGGCTAATCCATAAATGAAGAAATTGAGAATGACACCGGCATGAGCCAATTGTATGGAACATATATGTACCCAATGTGGCCATTCGTCAAACCGATCAATGATTGTCACCATACCATAAGGCAACCAGCAAATGATGAATACGAGAACAATGAGAAATAATGTTTTAGCTAATCGTATTGAAGATTTCATCGATTTATTTTTCTTTAAACTGCCAGAATTCTTCTTTAAATTCGGATCTTTGCATTCAACCTTTCTCTTCGATTCACGAACATGAGCGAAAATAAGTAAATAGAAAATTGAAAGAGTTAACATTGGTAAGAAGCAAGCTATGCATGCGAATAATATAGCGTAAACGTTTCCATCTTTACTCAATCGATCCCAATGGCACATTCGAGTTTTATGATCAAAAATGTGACCACCGACTCCAAGGAAATTGGGTAGATCGCAGAAGAATGCTAAAATCCAGATAATTATACTTATGATTAATTCCTTGTAAGCGGGTGAAAACAATTTACGATATAATTTCCCTCGAGCCATGTGAATATATCTGTTGAATAAAAATTAATTAGTTGAAGTAATTAATGAAAATGAACCGAGTGATACATATGAATACAATATTGAAAATGTTGCAGATACATCCGGTTACACAAATACAACCTGCTACTTCACAAATCCATTTATGTTTATAAAAGAAACTAGTCGGCATATAAATGCCTTTAGGAAAAGTTTGTTTAAATGGAAACTGAAATTTCTAACCAAGAATCGTAATCGGATTAACGATTGTTGCCACCACAATATCCGTTATTGCGATATTGATAACACTGCCATTGCCCGATCGTTTGAGTTCTTTAGAGACGATGATAGCGCCAATGATCAATAAATTCCCAAAGAAACCGAGAATTGAAGCGATGACCAAATAAACGGTCAAGATATAAGATGAATGACTAGGAATAAATTCTTCTTTCGACATTCTCAATAAGAAAATCTGTAAAACTAAATAGCGGTAATTTAGAATTGGTACAAATTTAGGTAAATGGTTTTTTGGGTTGCACAAAATATATCTAAAGGATTGTTAATGACAAAGAATTTTCGGAGAGATAGAATAGAACATGTATTCGGACAAATTATATTTAAATGTTGGAAGGATGATGCGAATCATCTCTGATATTTTAGATGAAAAATAGATTGGAGGTATAATTTTCGAAAAAGATTATTATATATTAGTATCATCTTCTATTAATTTCTTTATTTTGATGACTTGCAATCTATTGTATAATTAGTAGATAAGAAAACGTTTGAATATGGGAGGGCATTGAATTGACGAATAGAATTTGCTGAAGAATAAAGACCAATAATCAATTCAAATATTCATTATTCTTCTCTCATCTGAAGAATATAATAATTTTTGTAAATTAGAGCGATAGTACGAAGGAGAGCCAGTAGTGTAGTGTAAATGCAGTATTAGTAATATAAATTCTATATTTCTACTAAACACTTTATAGAATTAAGTCAAACAGAAATTTATTTGATATTACCTTTCAATTTTAGTAAGTCAAATACCGGATTAAATAAGAGAATATCATTTATTTTAAATAAATATATACAAATTTCCTCGGTGAGTAACGATCAAATTTAACAAAAATATAGATAAATTGGAATGTACATAAAATATTTCTGATTCATTGTTTTCGATCATTTGCAACTTTTGTACCAAGAGGAAAATATTTATTTCATTCAGCTTGGCTTCGCAGCATTCATACAAAAATTCTGCTAACCGGTCGGACATGTTAATAATATCTTTTGTCGTACATACGAAAATTTGTTGAAACTTAATAGCTGAATATACGCCCGTCGAAAATTTCGGTTAGCAAGACCATATATCAAGGGATTGAGTATGATACTAAAATGAGCTGTCTGTATTGCGAAAATATGAACCCAGGCCGGAAATAAATCTTTCCTATCCAAAACAGTAATAATTCCATATGGCAACCAGCATATCACAAAAACCATTACTATTAAAAACAGTGTTTTAGCCATGCGTAAGGACTTCTTGAATAATTGTTTCCGTTTATTAACATGACGAACATTCAGCGTACTTGTATCATGACTACGTTCACTGAGATGCATTTCGGACGCATTGTTGAAAATGCGAAGTTTCGATTTTCTTATGTGAAGGAACATTAACGAATAAAATATAAATAGGACACATAATGGTAAGAAGCAAGATATGCAAGAGAATATGATAGCATATATCTCCCTCTTACCTGTTCGATCCCAATGACACATTCGCGTTTTATGATCGAATATGTGTTTGCCCCACTGTAAAAAATTAGGAACATCGCATACGAATGCAATGAGCCAAGTAGTAGCGCTTAATAGAATTTCTTTGACGTGACTATTGAAGAACTTGTTAAACATTTTCTTATTCATTAAATGGGCATATCTGTTTGGTAATCAAAATAAAAGAAAATCAGGATAATGATAGAAGGAATATTAAGAATGACAAATTTCTAACCTTGCTATGCAGATAACAACGACATTTAGAACATTGCAGATGCATCCGGTCACACATATGCTCCCCAAAATGTCGCAAAAGATTTCATGCCTTGAAAAGTAAGTAGCCGGCATATAGACACCTTATTAAAGATTGAATAATATTTCCATAAATAAATCAACAAAATGAACTAACCAAAAATAATTGATGGATTAACAATTATACAAATAATTGAATCACATATTGCGATATTAACTATTGCTCCAATTCCAGTATTTCTGAGATCTTTTGAAATGAACACCGCACCAATAACCAAACCATTACCTAGAAATAATAGTAAAAAGAAGAAAAGGAAATGATTGCAACCTATTAAACCGACAATTGATTCAATTATCAAAAATATTGTTAATGTCGTTCCAAGTGGCTCATCAAGATAATTCACTAAATGAATTGAATGAGAACCATGTATCATACTTGTAAAGATGTAATGAGAATAAAATAAATGATCCTTCCTCACTAAGATGTTCAAAATTTCTGAGAATAACTTTTATAATATTTATTATTAGAGAATTATAAAATTGTCCGACTAGTATAATTTTAAGTACAAGTAATTTTTAGTGAAAGTAAATGATAAACGGATTATTATAGTAAATTAAGAGATCATTCTTATGATCGAATAAACTTATTTGCGAATTCACATGATACTACCTAAAATCCATTTGAATAATTGTTTATTCGTAACGAGTGTGTATTTAAATTTATGTAGAACCTGTTACATTATCATAGAAAGGAATTTGGGAAAATTCTCCTTTTACTCAACTGAATTTTAAAGGATGTATTTAACCAAAGATACTTGGTTCAGGAATTATCAATTTTTACAATTCTGTTGTCCCTAATGGCATACTGTGTTCCTAAAACAGTGAAATTATGACAAATGTCTTTGAATCTTTGGTGGTCATACATATATTAACCTGAATCAATGAATCAAATAATATCAAATATAATATATTACATTATACATTCCAAGTAATCTTGATATTTAGCCTGTTATTGGACTTTCCTCTGCATGGAACATAGACGTTATAATTCAATTAAATTCTATTATCAATCAACATGAGACTAATGCTGAAGAATAAGATGAAAATTTTATTTAAGATTAATATATTTATATATTCCAACATAAATGGTCTAGATGGTGTTATACGACAATAACACTTTAATTTGGTCTACTGGAAATCATGGGACCTATAATATATGGTTATGAAATCTTAACAAAATAGTCAATGAAATAGTTAGTTAATCATGATTAATTGATAATTTTCATCATAAATTATTTTTTCACATTTATGGAATTAAATCTGAATAATATCTGTCGTTTTGTACGGATCGAGATAATTTATGAATGAATGTGTTCCCGCCTCCCTAGAATTTTCGAAGAATATATTTTGGAAAGATTATTACACATCATTCAAATGAATCCAGATGGTATTATTTGAATTAGAAAGTAGAATTTCCCCAAAGGTCGATCTGTTAATGTGCTAAGAATACGTATATTAGTCGAATGAGATGAATGAAGGATGATGATCAATAAAGATCATTCCTTATTATTCATTATTTGATCCATTTGAAATACTTCGGAAAAATAGCGGAAATAAGAAGTGAAAAATTGCATTGTGGCCATTACCAATGTGGAAATTAGGTTGCGAAGGAGAAGGTGAAATCGTCGATAAGAAGGTTTTCAAAATTTATTTTTAACTATAAGAAAGAACGTCTCATGTAAGAAGAACTAAATAAGGAGGTAATAATAGTAATAATAGTGAAGTGGATCGTGTCTTACCGTAATTCGGTACAGAATTATTTGAGTGGGTAGCATAAAAATAATTAGGAATTTAATATCCAACCACTAACTCTATTATTATTCATATTTTATGAATCGTTATCATTGAAAATTTTAAAAAATTATACTATCATCTTATGAAGATCATATTAATCGCATGCAATTTCATGTTAACTAATAAAATAACTAATTGAGAAGTTAGCGTGAATCATACATATCAATTATGACAATACATGAAATTGTGCATAAACTAAGTGAAAGTTAGACATAATGGATTTGAGAATATTCCATTATTAGATGATGAAAATAATAAGCAATGAAATATTAAATCATGAATTGTTATGAAAATTTTACACCTTGATAGTTTAATATATTTGTTTGTTATAAAAAATCGATAGAATCATCATTCATTATGAATCGAAACATATTGCGTGAAATGTTGCAATTCAACCGTTTTCCTAAATAAACCTTTGTATTTTATGCATTCTTATTCGCATATCCGAGATAAATGATAGGAGTATGACGTCCGTCAATGAACCAACAACGAAATTCTTCTATTTGCTCATCCCACAATTTCCTACAGAGGCTATAGAGGAAACTTAAATGAAAAATGAAAGTCTTTCAATTTCACTTGTCATCTAATTCATAACGTAACACACAATTCCCTTGTTACAATCCACAGATAACTTATTCAATACACAATAATCGAGAGATAACTTATTCCCGTAGGAAAGCAAACTTAACAGATTTTATCTTTAAATGATCAATAAGTCAAGAAAAACAATAAATCAATAAACAACGGTAAATCAATAAAATAAAAGAATGATCTAACTTTGATATTATGATATTTCAGGGTATTGGACATTAATACAACCACTCATATGACGGTTTTTTCCGTTTTAATTTCTAATTGATAAATATGATGAGGTAAATATCTCCAGGAAATATATGGTTATTTGAAAACGAGGTAATATACCTAAGGAAAAGTTATTAGTGATTCCCACGAACTTCCATAAACCCTTCAAGTTCGACTAATATCCACGAATTTCTAATGTTATTATTTAAAAATTTTCTTTTTCTAAATAATAGAATAACATAGATAGATAGTTATTTACAGATGAGTAATTTTCTCTGGTTTATTGATCGGAAGAAATTATGGAAGAAAGTTCTTCCCTTATGATTACCGGTTAGTAATTAATAACAATTTCGTTGGGAGTTAGGATAAATGGTGATGAAGTTTTGGCGAAGGCAGAAATAATTGAGAAAAATCATCACTTAATTTTATGCAAATCGGAAACGAATAGCAATGGGTGGGTGAAATAAACTTAATTTTTGTGTGGGAGCAAGGTCTCTCCAATTTGTTGGTCAGTATGAACTTCATGGATAAATATTATTTTTGAGAATCTGTTGATTTTGGAACAAACGTTTACTTTGGAAAACTAGTGTTTTCCGAAGAATAATACTAAAAAGTGGAACTGATTGGGAATTTGGTTCCATTTTAGTAGTATTTAGTAGGAATGTTAACGATTCTTTAACACCACATTAATTAGACGGTCTTGAAATTGCAGTTAACGATCCAAGACTTTCCTAATATGACAGCTGGTGATTCTTCGTTATGGATATTAGACTTATCTCAGATATTTAAACAAAAGGACCATCATAACATTATCTAAAATAATGATAATTACATAATGTATTACGAATCATTTTTGATATAATTATACCGTGATCATATATATATATGATAATTCCTTCTTTATTTCGATTATGTAACGCTTTTATTAAATGGTTGTTTAGGAAACCGCTTGAATATAATATGAAATTTACATGCGCTATGTGAAAAATTTATAAGAAACATTCAATATTCAAATGTTCTATTATTCAACCAAAAATCGTTAAAAACATTACTTTTATCGCTCGAAGTACATATGTTATCTCCAATCTCAACAATCTTACATCTCCGTTTAAGCTCTTCATAATGCTTCTTATTAAGTTTTCAACTATTTCCTATGTTGTTTGGTGTGGGGAATATGAGTGAAGTACATCATATTGTGTTAGAATTAATGAAATTAATAATTTTTTAAAGAGAAAAAAAATAAACTTTATTGACTGTAAATGGACATAAGAAATTTTGGCAGGTTTTTCTTCTTCTGAAAATTTGAAAAATTGTTTTTTGTTTCTTGGTGATATGGCAATCGAATTGTATTTTATGGGAAATGTGCCATGTTCTGTAAATGAAAGGAAATAATAAACTTTAATTGAGAAGAATTTTAATTTGGGGATATTTTGCCAATTTTGTTAATTATTCGAATTTTAATAGAGTCTATAATTATCTCGATCTATTTATATAGAGAAAACTAAAATGAAAAGGATGTCTAATATTGGTTTTTAGGATAATTACGATTATTTACAAATATGACGATGGAAAAAGGAAGATAAGCTGGAAAACATCCGAGAAATATTCTAAAGGTTCCCTAGTGCTAATAGCTACTAGTAACAAGCACAAAAAATGAAAAATAAGGAAAACTATTCATTTTTTGAGTAAACGAAATTGAACACTCATTCTGTTACGTGATAAGATTCATTGTGTAAAGTTTGACAGGTTTATATACTGTCAATCAAATTATGAGAAATTTACAATTAAACCTAAAGGCTACACCTTTTCCTACCTTTCGATCATTTACGAACAATTTTCACAAAAATCGAATTTCCATATTTTACTGTATGCATAACATATTAAAACTAACACTATCATGAATATCATAGATCATTGGGAAAAAATTCTTATCAAAACAATTACGTAATATGGTTCTCTGGTAATCGAAATGAAATAATAACTATTTTTTCCAACAACAGGAATATATGACTGATTATTATTATAAGTCATGCATTGACCAAAAGATAGTTTTATTATCGAATTTTCCTAAGAATATCCGAATCTAATGAAAAATATATTTTTATTATTCTTCTTATTGAATAATAATAATTTCAAATTATTCTAATGATCTTTCTCATAAAAAAAAGATATATAGCATGATGTTCGAAACAGGTTTTATATTATTCAAAATGGAATTCATTTTATTTAAGTGCAATGTTACAATAATATAGACTTGGTAGACGGTAGGAAAAACTTACTCCAAAATGATTGCTTATCTCAAATAAATGTCTAACAAATGTAAGAATAAATATTTTAAATATTTCAATATATAAATAAATAAATTTAAAAAAAACTAATAAAAAAATATGTCAGTAATTGTTAATAATTACAGTTAATGTTATAGTTGTTTTTTAATTATTAAAATTAATTTAAAGAATCTACTTTGATTAATTAAATAATGAATATGCTTTATTTAAGGTAAAATTATTCCCATAATAAGCATTTAAGTAAAGTTTTTTGTATTAACTTCCAACTAAACATTGACCTAATTCCTTCAAAGTTGAAATTTGATCTTCTTTTTAGGATTACCTAAACTGGAATTTGAGTTGAATAATAAAAAATAGTCGTCACTTTACGTAGATTTTGCAAAAGTTTGACCACTCCCTAAATATAATTAGGAAGCAAAAAGAAAGTCATTGAATTTCCTTGATTTAACTTTTCTCCAGCATGCCGCCGAACTTACGTTAGATTAAGCGTATGGAATATAATAGTAATTACGATTATTTAATCTTCGATTGGGTAAATAAAGAGTGAACAAATGATAATGGAAATTAGAGTTGTTTAAAGTGTCTGCGACTTTTGTTATATTCGGAAAGAAATGAGAAATGATACGAAGAAGTATATATACTCTACTATCGGCAACCATATCCTGCGATAATTGAATTCCGAAGGGGAATTCACTTTATAAAAGAATTCAGTTTATTTTTCGTTATCGGGGAAGAATTCACTGAAATAGCACAATTCATTTTTCTTTCTTATTCGCTCTTCATTTTTTCTTCGGATAAGAATTCACCTAGTCTGAGGTTTTCGAAAAGGAAATTTGGTTGTACTTAATTATGTCGTTTTCGGCATCTAAAAGAATGAGTGAATTCCTTTCCTATTGCTCTCTATGTAGGGCGTTCCCTCGAAAATCTAAAAAGCAGAATGAATTTCTCTCCGAAAAAAAAATGAGGATTAATGGAAGCACTGGGTGTAATACCAGATTGCAACCCCTGGTAGTTTCAAAAGATTCAAAGGTGTGTCTTCGAGACTTATCGTAAAGTAATTTTAATTTCACATTTCTCGTTATAGATTTCATAACTTCTTCGAATATTATGTAAAAATTATATAATTATGGTAATAATAATAATACGTAAAATTTAGTTTTATTTTGATATTATTATGATATTATGATTACGACTTTATTAAGAGATATACTATAGTTTCTTTCAATTATTATATGTATGAACAGTATATTGTAGATTTAGTAGGATAATATTATATAGTACACATGAATGTGACATAATTTAATTTACTAAAGTCTTGATTTATAATTTGATTACATATAATCAGATGTTCGTCTAAAATAAAAATTTTTATAAAATTCATAAATACTTTCTGCAAATAAAAACAAAAAGAAGAAATTTTACACAATGTAATAATTCTTTCGCTCTCTTTAATTCTTTTTGTTCTAGTTTTATTGGTAGCGTATACGGTTTGATTGAAGTTCCTCATTCTTTTGATGAAGCTCTCCATATTACTTCTTATATTCTCGATTATATATGAGATGAAATTAGTTATTGAAACCAAATTGTTTACTGATAACTTGTAGAGTTAGTTATCTTGTTGTCTCTTTAATCTGCTTCGAGAGGATTAGATTTGTTAATAAAAAATAAAATTGTTATTCTCATTTTATTTGACATTATTTGAATTTAATTTTAATTTGTGCCACTTAATTTTTTAAAATTAAGATTCAGAAATTGAAAAGATGAATTTTGTTCTTACTCTGTTAATAAAAATATTATTTTCTTGGACAACAAGAAAAATATGTGATGAAAGTCTCCCATAAGATGAGAATGATATTCGTATTACAAATATACGATCAAAAAATTATATTTGACTACGAAGTTGGCAGTAATGTAAGAACAATAAAAATATAATAAGAATTCGAGAAGTGTAAATATAAAAGATTATGCTTATGAATAATGAATAATCTATTGTTGTGCACACTATATGATTAATATCTGAACTGCCCATGAACTGGTAAGACAATGATTAAAAAAAAGTCATTGTAAATATAAGATGTAATTGTGTGAACATTCTCTGTAGAGAAATCATGTAATACTTCAATTTTTTTTCAAATTCCCCAACTTATTATCCAAACTCCCCCGTCAATATGATTCACCATCACCTAGCAATAGAACAATGGACAGTTAAGGGGTCTCTACATTCCTCAACGTGCAATTTCATTATATAATTGTCATGAGATAATTTCGAAAAAGATTATCTCCCAACACCAATTACTTAATTTTCGTATGAAAATTCGACAAAACATGTTACATTAATACATTCTATTGAGATTTCCTCAATATATTAAAATATTGTCAGAAATGAAATCGAATAAATTAATGTTGATTTACTAGAGGTTCACTATCAACGAACAGCACGAAACAAATTTCATTTAGACATATTAGCTGACCCATTTGCAAGAATCAAAATTTCTTTAGGGAGACATTTTCTCTTATTCCTAGTTGTGATGTGATAATCATAATCTCCAGTAATTATAGTACTCAATTAATTTATTATGCCATTCTGGAAAATCATTTCAACTTACAATAATTTTTAGAATACTTTATAGATCAAGTAGGAATAAATGATGCGCAAGTGGTTTCTCATCATCTAACTGAAACCAGTTAAGAGTAGGGTCAAAACATAATTAAAGCTTCTAATCTAGATAAAAAAGTACAATAATTATTGTGCAATCCATTAACCATTCTCACCAATAGCCATTTCTCATATCATATATAAGACAATAGAGCACATAGAAATATCGGTTGAATCAGTCATATTCTTATACGTTTAGTTATCCAATAATGACAATTTATGATACTAATGTGCATGAATCATTTATCATTCAAGAAATAGTGATATATCATTTAAAAATTTCTCATTCCGATTTCTTATTGAATTTATTTTTATCTAATGTAAGCATAATTTCCCAATTTTTTCGATGAATTTCTTGATTGAATAAACTACGAATAAATATTTACAGCGTCAATAAGTGATTAATTATTTTTCCAATGAACTTTCCAGTTTGCTACCGATTCGACATATTGTTTAAAGTTAAATTGAATAAAATTAATTCATTTAGTTTACTTACGAAAATAAAACTATGATGAAATTAATTTAATATAGAAATATAAAAAATAAATCAATTGAATTGAGATCAATTGTTTTTCAATATCAATTTGTACATTCGTTTAAAACAATAATTCCCGGAGGAATTTTTGAATTGTATTACATCTCTGAATCTATTATGCTGATAATTTAAATGAAGAGATTTTTATATAAACGTGAAAGATCTAATTAAAAAACTTTATTATATGAAATCACGGGGATTAATTACAATCATCATTTGAAAAGAAATTGAATAAACTATTAAGGAAACTTATCTTTGAGGAAATAAATATTCGTTGTTCCTGTCAATGGGTACTGTGCATATTTATCAAACATTCGTTAAATATTACAAAAGGTAGAAATAACAAATTTTCGGTGTTCAATAAAGTCATACCCGGAAATTTAGATTGAGATGCGTATCTTAATATTAGAGTAACGGATATATTTCGGGTGTTCATTAATCGATTATTACGATAAACTTCTATCAAGATACTCTGATAAATGATAGAGATGCGAATAAATTTTGTGGGAAAAGAACAAAAAAAAGATAACGAAGATAACTTTGAGGTAAGGAAATGAAGAAAGTTCAACCAAATTTGACCATCAAACTTTGTATGGTCGATTATTAAGATAATTGCAGTAAGAAATGAAGAAAAGTGAGAATGACTATGAAATGTTTGGACAATAATATTTTCCTTCCCATATTGCAATAATCCGTATCACATAGACAGAATAACTGATTATGATATCTCTTGTGGTAGAAGCAACGGCTATGCTTCTTTATTTTAATATCGTACGCAGTTGCGCAATCTCGAACAATATATTCTTCGTCCAATTCTTTATCATATCTTGTCCATTTGACGCACCAAGTCGCTTTGCACAATCGAATATTCTCTAATCTTCTCATCGTATCAATTTTTTGCGTTTCTCTTTTATGAATTTGATGTTCAGATTCGTCTTTCTCCCTTTTCTTCATCGAAGGTAATAAAAGATAAGTTGGCAAAGCGGAATACGTTGTTTGAATAATTTGGCCAACTTCGGCTTTCATCATTTCCAATAAGTTTGGATTGTTGACATCTGAATGGAAATATGGAATGATAATGGAAGAAGAAAAAGTTCTAACTTCTTTTATTCACACCAGATTTACGTCGTCCATTTTTCCGATCTTCATATGCTTTTGATGTTGTCGATGGTGTTATTGGTATGTCATCAGGATTATCATTCGTCACAGGTAAATAGAGAGTTCCGTTAGGAAGCGAATATGGTTGAACGGTAAAGTTAGCATTGAATGGATCGCGACATAACGGCTCGATGCGTGAATCACATTGGTAACAATGTATGAAATAGTACGTAGCACATTGCTTAAATTGTTCGTTTGTTATCATTTCACGAACTTTGGCTGTACTCGATTCTTCTAAAGTCTTCAAATTATTCACAAAATATTTCCGCTTCTCATATTCTTCATTCGATTCGTTTAACATATAACGATATTTGTTAAGATTCCTTAAAACCGTCAAATTATAAAAAGGATGAATATTTGGGGTAAAGCCTCGTTTTGGTCCTGTCTTCCTTAAATTTGGGTCGTTCGAATTTATCATAAGAATTCCCTGGAAATTGAGAAATATGGCTAGGAAGAAAGTTGTAAAAGAAAATCGTTCAATTATTGTATCCAAATAATAAAGCCAATCCATCAGTTTGATTTTTCGACGTTTCATTTTCCCTCGTATTTTTTCGTTTAATATGATCGTTTAATCTTCCAAAGAGGATGCTTCTTATCGATCCTTCATCCTTTTAATTTACATTCTTCTCATGAGTTAATGGGAATTATTGATCAAAATGAATAACAGATTATCAATTATCATTCTAAGAAAATATGGAAACGGAAAATACGATCATTAAATAATTTTATCGTAAAAGAGGAGCACCATAAATAATAGGAAAAGTAAAAATATGGTTCATTTTTTTCTCCATAAAACAAATACGTACAAGAACTTGAGTATTAGTAGTGATGAAAGAAACATCTCTTCATCTTAGAGAATAAAAATTATTGTTAAATTTCCCCTTATGAAATTATTTATAACAGATTCACGCATAAAAAACTAAAAAGAGTATAATATGGCGACCGCTGTTACTGATGTTATGATTGTTCTTGCTTACTTTTATCATATCTCATCCTCATAACGAGAAAAAATGTAAATACACATGCACTTGAACACTATAACTGTGAGGAAAACTCGTTAGTTTTCCATTTAAAATTATTATTCGTTTTGTGCATAAAAGATGCATTGCCATTATTTATTAAATTCACAATAAATTCACTACATATATCTTCATGTCTACAATATGAATATACGTTTGACAGAATTTAGAGAATTGAGTAAACAATCAATATAAAGTTTAGAAAATGCATCGAACGTTTCATTAGTTTGATTTCTTTGTTTCCTGTCATATTGGAGAGCGAAGCATTATACCGATATGAGATGCAACTAATACGAAATTTATCCCATGGAATACGACTGAAGGACAACGTCGAAAACGCAAACTTAGAATGTACGATGAATTTTGAGGAGAATCAATAACAATCATTATTATTTCCGTTATGTTTAATCGAAATAAATGGAATGTGAGCGGAAAAATAATGTTAATTTGAAAAAGCATTCCAATAATGTTCTGTTTTTACAAACGAAGATATTCGTTTAATAATAATATATTATGATCATTAAGTTTATGAAATGTCAAAGGTCACGTTTTTGGACGAACTCTCCTTGGAGTTAGCTATTAACCTTTTAATCTTTAAGTAGCTGAAGAAAGATTAAACTGATGACGTTCGTATGACGGACAATTTATAAGTAATGTGGTCTTTCATTAGGCGAATTACATCCTAATTACTTTTAACCAATTGAACAATCTTACTTATATGTATGATTATATTACACTAATTTTACTATTCAACCATTCATTTCATTTAATTTATCGTCAATACCTAATAATTAAGAATAAATATTTATAATAAAATTACATAAACTGATATTATTGCAGGAATTACCTATTCGAATTCGATCAACTTAGCAATATCTGGATGATATCTCAATAAAGAATATCTTCCTATTCTGAATATCACAAAAATAGATTTAATATTTTAACACATTTATTTCTCTCTTTATATTTCTCAAAATGTCTCATAAATGTTTCAGATTTATGTTTGCACTCACATCCTCAGTTTGCGCTGTCGAATAAGAGAAGTATTTTGTTTCTTCCAATTTCTTCAACAATTAAACTTTCTGTTGGCCGCAAAATAGTTTAACATGAGTTTAGTTAACAAATGGATCGCTGTAAAATAAATGAAAATAGAATTGGAAAAAAATTAAACATTCTTCTGAGAGACTTGTGTAGTAATTTCTGGAAGTAATTAGACTTTACTCAGCAATCACAGTTCTATATCAAATTATATATATCGGCAATTATGCTTCAATTGTGTGATACATGTGGTGTCAGTTAGCAAGGTGTTTTTTGTAATTATGGAGAGTACGAGGATGTCTTCATTGAAAATCGAAAGAAGATATGTCAAAATAACTCGAAAATTTTATTAACATCAAATATTTTAAGTAAGAATAAATAGAGTGGTCCCATCTAAACATATTAAAACGAATATATCAACCCTAATAGCGATTGACACTAGAGTAGTGTGGCGAATGTTTAATGGAATGAGAATGAACTATTCGAATAAGATTTATGTATGCTTTCAGTTCCCTACCATTTCCATCGTTGTTCTTATTCTTAATTTACTTGATTTGCTCATCTTTGTTAAATAATATCTGATTTATCTTCAGTCTATATGTTTATCAAAATCGGAGATATTAGAAATAGAACAAAACGCCAAGATATTAGTTAATGTAGTGGGTGAAAAGAAGGAAAAAAGATACTTAAACTAATTAACCAATTCGTCTTGAGGAAGAAATTGAGAATAATAGATATTTATAAGTTCATACGATATGACGGGCGGCTACAAAATCGTTTAATTTTTAGGGATGAATGATTGATAGATGGATATCGTTAGAAGTTGAACAACAACAATAAATATTATGCAATCCAACAAAGATTGACGAAATATGTTGATGACGCATAAAGTAGAAACGGAAGAAATAATATAGAAGATGAAGATTAAAATGACTTGAACGGAAACTTTTTTTATTTATTATATCCATTTTCCTTTTCATCACAATAACTGTTATTTCTATCCTCCCTAGGGTTCGCAACAATTGCTTTTCCAATTGAAGAGTTTGGATGATATGTTCAAATCATCTTTTTAATCCTTCCATCCATCCATTCATTTTCCCCCCACTTTCCCTCCCATAATATGATCCAACATTGTTATACTGCTCAAAAAGAGTTTCATTAAATAATCTGCTTTTCTCACCATATAAGTGAAATGGATCTTCTGGAAAGTTAATTTATTCACATAACAATATGAATGGTGATTTGTTTGCATTTTGCATGTTTTTCTCTCAAAGAATCACATCAAATTATGATGAGAATGGAATAAAGAAATTTTGTTTTCCAATTCCAATATTTGATGACAATGCTCCGCTGAACAAAAGTTAACCAAATATTAACTAATAACCGAGCAACAATCGCCCTATATTCAAATGAGTATGCGCACATTTTCCCACGTACTTTCCATTCTCGTTAACTACTCTCAAATAATCTTTTACTATTCACACTGAAGTTTATTGATCATCATAAATATTTTTTTGATGACGTACTTTACTCATACTATCCCGAAATTAGGCATACTTCCATAATTATGTGATTACACATAACAATGAGTTATTCATGGACGAGCAACCGGTCTAAAATTGAACTTGTATTTGAATCTACTTTTTTTTATACATAAAATAAATTAAATCTTCATTTCTTAAAACAAATTTACATCGATTCACATTCATAATTTATAATTCTGCTAAAATGATGTATAAAATTTTATTCAAAAATTAAGTAAATTCCAATCGATATATTGAAATAGTAATTAATGAAATAAATAAAAAAAGAATAATCATGGTTGACATTAGAGGAAATCAACTTATTTAGATCGACGGTCTTATAATAATCCTTATAAAATTCTTATTGAAATCTACAAAATATACGGAATCTGTAAATTATGTTTAGTAAACGAATTATTTGAAGATATCTGAATTCAGATATAAATTAATGTTCAATTTCAGTTGAATTCAATTTTGAAAGTGTTGAAAAGTTTAACTAACGCTTATTTCTTCGGACTGAGAATACAAAATATTATTCAATATTTGATAACAATAATATTTTAAGGGATTATATTTCATTCTAGATATTCATTTGAAGATGTTCCAATAACTGTCTTTAAACGAAGTATCTGGATATTTCTACGAAGTTGAAGAAGTGAATGAGTTTTCTAATTTTTGCATGTCCGTAATAAATTAAAAAATGACTAAAAATGGGAAAACTCATTCTTTTTGGAATGTTAATAAATGAAAGAAGATCGAATGCTTGCTCCAATAATGAAAGGTGAACCAAAGATGACTGGATTAGATTAGAAAGAAGTTTTATAGAAATCGAATTATATGCATATGGAAATAATGGAAAAGCGAGCAGGTATGATGAATAATATCTGGTGGTTGCTATGATGAGTGGAAGATTTACGGAAATAACGGCAGGAAGGAAATATGAAAATGTCTGGGACTACATGAAAAGTTATGTAATTGATTCAATTTCTCTTTATGTGGCACAATTCATCTACTCATCTATATACTTATTAAGAGAAATACATAATCTTTTTTTTTAATTAGACTGAAATACACAATGTGAATGAAAAGGTCGATCACAGAACTTTATGTGCTTTGTGATCGGATCCTAGAAATTTCCGTTTTCTATTCTATTAAAGAAACAATTCTTTTATTCTTCCTTTCTTTCGACAAGAGAAAGAATAATCTTTTGAAGAACAAAAAACTGTTTGGGTAATTTTTTAATATCAAAGACATATCGATTGTTGAAAAGAAAAATATGGGAATTGAGCCGAAGAAAGAAATGCTAAATAAATATTCTTCTTTACGTTACAAGAGGAAGAAATCTTTCATCGATTAACTAAACCAATATTACAATAGTCTGAAGAATATCTGTTAAAGATTTACATTAAAGTGACATCCAATGAACAAGACTCGTATCTGCAACTCATTTATAAGCGAACATCGTAAATAAGAGGAAAATGAATTTATTAAAATCACATGTATACTTACGTTCATTCTCTAACTGATTAAAGCAAACATGATTATATGATTAGTATGATAATAAAAGCATTCCGTTCGTTCATCGATACGATGGGACAACAAAAAAGAACGAGAAGAATAATAATCAATATGACCTTCATCCTTCTAATAATTTTTATTTTTTTTCTTATTTGTCTATTCGCAAATCGATAATATCTTTCCATCAGGAATGTGTTACGATTTAATATGATTTCTCTTCTATTAAATCAACGGAATGTGATCTTCTCACGGAAAACGGATGAACGAAATTTGGAATTTTTCATAGATCTATTTTATTCCATATTTTATTTGAAAAATGTTAAGGAGTCATTCAAATTGAATTGCCATTAAAAGTATTGGTAATTTTTATATATTATCCTTCTTGCAACTTTTTTGCATTATTTATTCATTTCACTATTTTATTAATGAACCAGTATGGATTTAACTAATTGGCAATTTAAGTTAATTTTTGATTTGATTACTAAATTCAAAATAATCTTAAATCGATGGAACTTATTAACTATTTTCATCATCTGGAAGTTCAATCTTATGAATCTCATAAGATTTTTCTTCATAATTTATGGAAAAAAATAAAAGAAATTTAACTAATAAATTTTCTTTGTAAGAATGATAAACATTGCTCGAAAAGACGATAATTCGCATTGTTATGAAAAAATAAAATCTGAATGAAATGGGAATGACCAATTTTTTATTTGAACATGGCTCACTCATGTAGCAACGAAGTTTAATTATGTGATATATCAATGAAAGATCGTTAGTTGTGATATCACTTCCAATTCGGACGAGGATATTTGAAAGCGAAGAATGTAATTGATGAACGAGAATATAATTCAGTCATCATCCAGTTGATTATACGATGTCGAATCGACAATGTCGATTGAAATTAATCAAATACAAACAGTAATTTAAGGATACATATGCAAAAGAATTTGTTGGATGATTATCAGTCTTGTAGTGGTGAATGTATTGATAGTGAATTCGTATGAGTAGTTGCGAATGTATCAGCTCGGAGTAAAAAGGAACCAGCAACTACTCCAAACATCAATATAAATACAGACGAATCTGTCGACTTGTAGCATTGGATGGGAATGCTTTTGGTGAATGCTTATATTGTTAAATCTTTTTCAATGATATCGGACAAAATGTGAATGGTAAAATGAGAAATAAAAAAGAAAAATGGGAAGATGAGTATAATGGCATCAAAGGAAGCTAAATCATTTTATAAACAACTCTTTCTTTCTCATAAGTAATAAGCTAATGTTATATAAATATTAGGATATATGTACATTTTATCTTGTTGTTTCTATATGATGCTCTTTGAATATTCTTCACTCCTCATTCTTTTCTTTCAGTTGTCTACTTTAAAATTTTGGAAGGAAAATCGTTTATACTATCATCATCACAAGTAATATCATAATTATTATAATCAATTTCACTCTGTTTTTCTTATTGTTCTTTTATAAATATTTCTTCCATATATATATTTTTTTCCATCCATGATTACTCCAAATTGGTGTGCATATGTACATATCAGCAGTAGACATTTTACATATATTTATAGTATCCATTATTATTACATGAGTGAATTCTTCTTCTAAACTTTCCTTTTTCTTCTCAGTTCTCAACATAGAACTATACACGTTTGGTATGCAATACTATGGGAGTACTTCATTTAAAGAATAATGAGAACCAGGAAAATATTTTACATGGGTCCATAAGAATATGAGATTGGAAAGAATAGTAAGAAAGATGATGATGATGATGATACTAATCATCCTTTTATATTCTGATGAGAAGAATAATAAGAATGATAGAAAGTAGAATGATAATATTAAATCCATTCAATCTATGTAATGGAGATATTACTAAAAGATATTCCGTAAAATATTAAAGAACATCCTCTAAAAATTTCGTTGAATGTGATGATCATTACTATCAACAAAACAATGGTAGCAACATTAACGATAAGTTCTCAGTTGAGAACACTCATAATGATTGATAAGAGAACTTTGGAGGATATAACGATTAATTTTCAAATTATTTTACATCTTCCTCCTCCACTTCCTTTCATTCCTTTATTACCATTAGGTTGAAAACGAAAATTTCCATTTATTTTCATCAACTTATAACAACTATTGCGACATCATTGATTATTCTATTACTAATTACTCTTCATTCTTATAATAAAACTATATCATCATCCTTCTTTTTTTATTAGAAACGACTTCTAATCGTTTATCTTCCTTAACATCAACATTATTATCATGACATAAAGTTCCAATACAACCATGAGATGAGACATAACAGCTCCAACGACTGCATATCATCGTCATGATTATCATACGATATATATTCATAAAAATATAATTTGTGATGTTCATTCTTCACAAGAATGTTTTCCCTGGTTTCCTTTTCTACACTACTTAACACTGTATTAAATTCTATCATATTACTAATTTGATAATTGTCAGTTGATTGATCAGGTGTCAACATATACAACTTGTGCATTGCCTATCTTCCGTCCCGTCATAATTATACGATATCACTCAAATCGTTTCTACATTCGTTCACACGATAGAAATGAGAAAAAGAAATGTTATTGATTAACAGCCAGAAAAGAAAATTATTCTTTCCTCATTACTATTCTCCTACATCATCAATAAATAACAAATTTCCGTATGATGAAAAAAGCGAGTGTTTTGTCCATACTCGAAAAAAGATTGGACAACAGTTGAAGTAAAACGAATTAGATTAAATTAATTATCATCTATTCATTCACCATAACTTTCTGTCAATGAACATTATGGAAAAATAGATAATTTATTGGATTGTAGAATGAAAATGTGTCAATAGTAATAATGCAAGGAATAGAACAAAATCGGAAACCATTAGGGAAGTTTAAGGCGAATTTGTTTTTGTTGTTCATGAATTTTTTTACAAAGATGATTATCTTTTTTCAACATCATTTCATTTCATTTCAACAACACATTTCTTCCCCCCTCCGAAATAATCAGATAATCGGATGGATTAATGTGGAATCATTCGAATGATAATTTCAACTCGATTCTCATTTCTCATTTTTTCTTCTTTCCAACTTCTACAGCGATAATAATTCCAATAATTATTGCTATAACAACAACGGCGATGATAGAGCAAATCACTTTTTTTCGTCGAGCAGATTTCTGATATTTGACTGCTTCTTTGAATTCGTCTTTCGCTTTATCGACATAATCGCCAGCAGATAACACCGTTCCCGATATACTCGTCAATATATCTCCTTGTTCCTTCACCATCATTTCTGTCTATCAGAAATCAGATGAATTCATCTTTTGAAGAAGAATGAAAGCAAACTTGAAAGAATAAATCTCTCACTTCAACCAATCCTTGTTCGATCTTTTGAAAATTTGAATATCGTTCCTGCACATCTGTCAACTTTCTCCTTTCATCATTTATCGCAGTGAGTACTCGAGCTTGTGGAATGATTCTCGTAATTGCAGCTGATTCATTACCTAATAAAAATTAATTTTCATAATAAATAACAAATGAATTGAGGTGAACCATCCTGATCAATAGCTTCAGCTATCGCTTTCTGTACATAATCGACAGAATCTTCATAAGAGACAGTTGGATTGTTAATTTTGTATGTTCGTACAAGAAATTCGTCTTTCTTCGTCTTATGTTTCGCTTGCATCACATAGAATTGTTCTACCAATTCCTCCATCATATCCGACAATCCTGTATATTGCATCGCATAAGCTCTAATCAATGCTTTATCAGCATCATCTAAAATTTTATGGAAATTTATTGGAATAAATTGAAGAAATTTGAAGACCATCAGGAATTTGTTCAACTTTTTGTTTCTCGTCATGAATATCCGACAATTGATTTTTTAATGATCTCAACGTTTTCAATAATTTCCCATTACTAATACTAATATTCTATAAACATGAATGGTATAATGAAAAAGAAAATGATGGAAAAATGAAACTTTTTCGGTTTCTTTTAAATTACCAGAAGATGTTTGTTGAAATAATTCATTATAATTCGATGATAATGTTCGAAGATCGCTTTGGAATTGATATTGCATCTCCAATATCAGATTGACTTTATCGAACAACTGATTCCATTCTTTTGACATGAATGCATTGATTTTTCTATCTTTTAGAGAATTGATGCAATTTCAATTGAAGGAAAATGAAGACTTTTCGGAATTGGATTCTGTTCAATATCGATCGAAACTTTTCCTTTCGAATAAAGTTCTGTCGTAATAATCTCCGAATCAGTTCCATCATTTCCTTCACCATCTGACGATGTTTTAGTAATCCAGTTATTAGTCGTACGATAACGTTCTTTCAAATTTATAATGGCCATTCTCTTTTTAAATGTTTATTCTCTCGTTCTTTTGCAAATTTACTCACGTCAATTACTTCTCCATATTTATGTTAAATTATCTGATAAAATTCAAGAGAATTATCCAGCCTAAAATTTATATAGTTAAAATTATTGAACAAATCCATTTTACTGTTAGTATTATAAAAATTAATGTATAAAATAGAGAAATATGAACTATTCCCAAATGATTCATTATTACCATGATAACGACAATTAATCATTCTTTTTCCTAAAGTTTATTTTTCATGCACTTCCTCAGTTTCAAGATTATATGTTTGGTTATGCCTCGTGCAAAATGTGAAAAAGGGAATAAACAAATTCTTCGAAGAATGAATCATCTGCAAATTTATTAGTCATCAATATTCAAAATATTATGGTTTAATACTAGAAAGGTTTGGGGAGAATTTAAATTAAATTAAGTGCAATTCAGAATTGAGGATTGATTGTCAATCTGTTTGTGAAATGGTTGTTAAATTTTTGGATAATTATTTAGAATTTTAAATTGATTATCTGAAACTAATATTTAATATCATTTTTCTTATTTGCCATGTTCGTTCTGATGGTAATTTGATTATAACATTTCCTTTAACCGTTTCTCAACAGCAGTAATATAATCGGTTGTAGTAACATAATGTTTCCTCTCTAATTGTTTTCCATGAATACAGAGTGCCAAATCTTTTGTCATGATTCCTGAATCAACTGTTTGTACGCAAGATTTTTCCAAACATTCTGCGAAATGTGTCAATTGTTCATTTCCATCCAAAGTTGCTCGATGAAGAAGACCTCTTGTCCATGCGTAAATGGAAGCTATTGGGTTGGTGCTAGTTTCATTTCCTTTCTGATGCTCTCGATAATGTCTAGTTACCGTTCCATGAGCTGCTTCTGATTCGATAGTTTTTCCATCAGGACATACTAAGACTGAAGTCATCAGTCCCAACGATCCGTATCCTTGAGCCACCAAATCACTTTGTACGTCTCCATCGTAATTCTTGCAAGCCCAAACGAAATCTCCACTTGATTTTAACGTCTGTGCAACCATATCATCAATCAAACGATGTTCATACCAAATCTTCTTCTCGTTATATTTTTCACGATATTCTCTAAATTTCAGAAAAGAATTAGAAAAGTATTCAAAAGAAAAACTTGTCATAGATATGTTGGAAAATGTCTTTAAATCGACCATCATATTTTTTCAAGATTGTATTTTTCGTACTCATATACAACGGTATTTTCTTCAGTAATGAATATTCCATACAACTGCGAGCGAAACCTTCAATACTCTCATCGGTATTGTACATGGCTAAGCCAACTCCGCCACATTCAGTAAAGTTGAATACTGGAATCGATTTCGTGGGTTGTTTAGGGTCTGATGGTTCGAAAACCAGCTTCAATTTTCCTGCATGATTCGTTACAAAATCTGTTGCTTTATATTGATCGCCATGAGCATGACGACCGATAATAATCGGTTTCGTCCAACCTGACACAATACGAGGTACAGTTTTACATAAAATTGGTTCACGAAATACAGTTCCATTAAGAATGTTTCTAATCGTTCCGTTTGGTGATGGCCACATCGATTTGAGATTGAACTCTTCTACTCTTGCTTCGTCAGGTGTAATCGTCGCACATTTTATTCCAACATTATACTTCTTAATCGCATCAGCACAATCAACTGTAACTTGATCATTCGTATTATCTCGATGTGGTAGTCCAAGATCATAATATTTGATATCCATCTTTAAATAAGGAAAGATCAATTGTTCTTTAATCTTCTCCCAAATAATTCTTGTCATCTCATCACCATCCATCTCAACGACCGAATTCTCAACATTTATTCTTTGATTCTTGAACGTTGTTGCTGATGTCGAATACGAATGTTGACATGGCAATAATTTGGGTAAATTAAAAGTAATCTTATTAAATCTATTCATCTGGAACGAAAAAACGATTATAAAGCAATAATTATAAATATTAGAATTTCATTTAAGATTTTTCGCGCTAAACGTTATTGAACTTTTATATCAATACAATGCAGCTTGAAAGAAAGAAATATTTTTGTTAAAAATAAATTCTGAAATAAACTTATTTCAATTTTCCTCTATTTCTAACAGATCAACTTATATATTATCTTAATTAAATTAATAAGTTTCCACGTTACGAACTTAACGAGCTATATCAAGAATCTTCAGTTTCCGAGATAAACAAATAAAAAAAATACGGAATATAAGTGAATACAATTTTGAAAAAATTTCAAAGAAAAATTTTCAAATTTATTTTTAGTTCAATTCGGAGCGTTGTCTGTGAAATAATTTTTATAAAGTTTTTTATAATAATATTGTAAAAGGAAAGAAAATATCATTCGTTTTCAATGATGAATTCATTATTGAGACGATTGTCTCCTAATTTTTCTCAAAGAAGGAATTTATCTGATAATATCGATATGAATTCCTTGTCGAAAACGGAGAAAATGTTTATGAAGAAAGCGTCGAACATCAATAGGAATAGAGGTGAACAAGTGCAAAATTCTCTGAAGAAGAATCGACGTCTGGGAATTGGATTATCAGTTTCGATTATTCTCATATGTTCCTTTTTTTCCACTTATTTTTTAATAATTCCAATCCTGTTAATATTTGTTTCTCATTTCCAGTTTCTTATACAATTTTCATGATGAAGGATTCGAATTATCTAGGCAATTTCAATGAACCTGAAGAAATATTAAAAGGAAAGAAAAACCAGAACTGATTATAAAAAATTTTAAATAAAATAAAAATAGTCATCCCTCAGATAGAAATTCCTTACATTCTTATAATACGATGCTATATTGCATGTTATTCGTGTATATTAAACTTAAAAGAATATAAAGTTCTTCACGGTTAAATCTGACAAGGGAGTTCTTAATTTAATCCTCTTTTATATGCATAAATAAAACATCTACTCATCCAAACGCTTCTGATATTTTAAATAATTTCATTTCTCTGAATCCTATATGGATATAAATTTCTTACTTAATTCTATTTCTCACTTTATTTCAGAACCTTCGTTTTTTTTCAAATTATTGTTCCAACCTCTTATGTAAGTGTCGTTAAAAATATAATAGAGATCATATAAATAAATTTATTTAGTTCAGCATTTCAATTGAAAGTTTTATTCCGAGATTCGTATTGTATAACATGAACATCTTCTTTGGTAACTAATAAATTAAAACAAACGAAAATCGTAAAATATTTCCATGAAATCTTTAAAGGTACCAAACACTTAAAAACTATTTTACGACGGTTTTATATTACGTTTTAATAATATGATGTGGGCGTATAGTTAGTGAAATCCAATATGCCATTGAGTGACTCATAAAAATTTGGACGCATATAAACACAAGGAATTTTCGTTGAACAGATTTAATAAAATTTTGGAAAAGATCTTTTAGAATTTTCGAAAAATATTTGAATCGTCTTCTATGATTTATGGGGAGAAAAGGTAAAACTTTTATTCTTGCCAATTTAGATGACATCCAATCATCGCTATTATTACGTCGAAAAGCATTAAGACGAAGTAATGCGGTGGACATTCCCGATATAAAACATTTGACTATTAACGGACAATGTACAAGTGACAACAAAGTAGAGAATCCCAAAGAGAAGGATTCATTAATGAACATTGTGAATAATGTGCAGACTGATGCTAACATTGGAGATATCGATGATAATGATCCATCCGGTCATTCAAAATTGTGTTCAAAGACTGAAAAAGAAAATTCAAAATTGAAATCATTCTTGATGTCTTTGAAGAACGATGATGATGATAACTCGAATGTTGAGTTAAAACCAACAAATAAGGATGCGTTAATCAACAAAACCAGTTTATATTAATTTAAGAAAAACTAATTTAAATTTTCAAATAAATTAGATGACAAACAGAAATCATATGGATCGATGAATTTGGTCGATATGTCTATTGTTCAAATGGTATCGATTGTTGTCTTTCTCTTCCTGGTGTTGGTCAATGTTACGTCGACATACAGTCACAATGCTAATTCAGAAGATGGACATTGGTGTAAACAGATTACAAATCGAACTCACAAACCATGTCCGTCTGATTACCAATATAAGGATGATGAAGAATTCACATGGAAATTAGACATACGCAATTTACAAGGTACTGAATTTCAGAGAAGATCTAGAAAAAATTTGAAACAATTAAGAAAATTGTTGATGAGAATGCGCGTCAGTAACGATTCATGTCCATTCGTTCAAGAGAAAGATGTTTGTTGTCCCCAATGGACAGGTAGTCGATGCAACATAAAGAAAAATGAGAAATCAAATGATTTAGACCATTGGTCAACTGCTGATGCAGCAGAACATTGTCTACTGTTTGGTACAAGAAATATTCGGACATTCGATGGGAAAATATTTCAAATAAAAAAATTGTTGAATTTTTCATATTTTTCCAGAATTTTATCATTTGGAAATTTTCTATACAGAATAAAATATCAATTGGCATCAGTGAATATGATCGGGTCATGGAGCATCGATATTAATTTGAAAGATATACAAACAAATATTTCAGTTTTAAAAGTTTCACATAAATCTTCATTTTCTTGAAAACCATTTTATATTAATTCATTCATTTTTTGAAGACTGTCAATCTTCTACTAAATCATGTTCATGTTCGTTTAAATATGATGAATGAAATATCGATCGATGGAAGGACAATCATAAACGGAACGTATTATAAAGATGGTTAAAATTAGAAAACTAATAATTATGTTTAAATAAATTCATTAAAAAGGTATTACAATCGAAAGAATGAACGAATATTGGACACAAATTATATTTGCCAATGAATTTACTTTTCAATGGAATAAGCACGGATTGTATATTCTTTATATTTCTGACAATCATAAAGGAAAAATTAAAGGATTATGCGGCAATTACAATGGTGCTGAGAATGGTTCATTGAAAATATTAAATTTTATTCGATAAAACTTCAATTTAATTTTCAGATGATAATTTAGATCAAATGGAAAAATATTCCATGAAACATTTTCACATGGATGAAGTTAGAATTCAATCTCTTAAAAAATTTAACGGGTATAATTATTATTTTGTTAAGAAACAGATTAGTTATTGGAAAAATGATTGTACGTTCAAATTTGAAAAGAAATGTAAAAAATATTTGGATAAACATAGCATATTTAGAGAATGTTATTCGAAACTTTCCACTGACAAAATAATCGAAGTTTTTTTTATCTAGTCTCAAAACTGAACAATTTAGAAAAATTCCTTATAGTTCGAAAGATTTATCAATTTATGTAATGAAGATTCTTGTAACGAGAATTTTCAGGAGACAATATGTTCTGTTGGATATGTTCTTTCAAGAATGTGCTTCCAAAATAACATTCATGTTGACTGGAGAAATCAATTGAAATTATGTCGTTAGTATTGAATATCGTTTCACTTTGATTCTTACGTTGAATAATAGAAATCGATTGTGGTAGAAATGAAATATTTGTGGAATGTGCTACCAATTGTCGTGAAGATCCTTGTAAAAAGAATGATATAATTTCATGCCATGAGAATTGTGTTTCTGGATGTCAATGTAAAGATGGATATAAACGAATGGATAATGGTAAATGTGAGAAAATGAGAGAATGTGGATGTGAATATGGAAGAGAGACTTATTTGAACAAAGAAGAAATCGATATCGATTGTAATCGGTGGTTTGTATAATTTTATTAATTCATCGCAATTCTAATAATATAACTTATAAAAAACTCAATCTTATATAACTTTAAAAAGTATTTGTCAGAAAGGAACTTGGAATTGTACAGAGAATTCTTGTAAACGACATTGTTCCATTTTACCAACGAATAATATTCGAACATTTGACGGATATTTTTATATGAATGAACAATTTGCAAGTCAAGAGGAATTCGTATTAGTCGAATTGAAACCCACAGTACATTTTTTGGAATATCTTCAAATATCCTTAATTTTAACTGACGATTTTCATCGACTAAATTTATATATGAACGATTATATCCGTTATTCTGTGGAATTCAAACATTCTTATCCATATGAGGTGAGAGCAGATCTCAATCATGCAATTATTGAAGAGTTTCCTTACCAAAATAATTTGATAAAAATTGAATGGATAACCACAGATTTCCTGTCAATTGATGGAGAAACATGGAGAATAACATCTAGTCAATTTGGATTAATTCATGTTTATTTGAATACCACATTATATTTTGATAACGTTTTCGGTTTATGTGGAACATTGAACGATAAATCAAATGACGAAATGTTGACATCGAGCGGAATAGTTGAATTGAACACTGACAATTTTATACAAAGTTACCAAAAGACATCTAAACTAAACCGTATTCATCGTTCGTTGGATGATGATAACGAAATCGATTTTTTAAAAGAAATCGAAAATGGAGATTATGAGATGGAAGAGGAAGACGGATTTGAGTCTTCAATAAGATCGACTAAATGTCAGAAAATGTTCACTTCTCATCTTTTTAGAGAATGTAACGAATTAATTGAACCAGATGAAATGATACATGCATGTATACAAAACCAAAACAATGAAGATAAATTAAAATCTTTAATTATTTATTATTTGACTATGTGTGAACATTCTGGAATTTATATTCCAAATGATCTTGTCCAAAAATCGGAATATTTTCAGAAATTTAACAATCAATCGAATTATCATAAATGCACTGGAAATATGGAATGGCAACATTGTATTGACAATTGTGGATTAAAAACATGTCGTCCCAATGAAAAGGATTATAAATGCACAGATGATGCACAAGATATCTGTTTGTCCGGTTGTGCATGTCCTTCTCGAATGTTGTATGATGAATCACAGAAACGATGTCTCCATTTCAAAGAATGTCCTTGTTATGTAAGCAGTAGATATTACGAAATATCTCAAGAGTTTCACTTGTCAAATTGTGGTAAATGGTTAGTTCAATTGTGGTAATAACAACTATAAACTACTAATGAATAATTCTAATAACAAAATTAGTAAATGTATTGAAAGTGGAAATTGGATTTGTGAAAATCCAGAATGTGATAACGACAACGGTATTAGTGTGGAAAATTCGGGATACAAAATTAAATTTCAATCATCCTTTAAGAAAAGGTCGCTAGAGGGAGGAAAGAGAGAATGTCCAAAAAATCAAGTTCTTTGACTTCATAAACGTTTGAATGATCTCTTCTATTTGAATCAAGATATGGAAGAAAGATCGAATTGCCTTCGATTCATCGAATTGCATCGAAAAAACTTGTGAAAATAAAGATATTTGGACAGATTGTGGAATATACGAAAGTGGCTGTGGTTGTCCCGATAATTTCGTTTTAAAATATGTTAACTTTCCTTCCGTTTTGATGTAACCTGATAATTTTAATTAATTAGGATGGAAATTGTATTGAAATTGAAGAATGTCCTTGTCAATATATCAATAAAATTTACGAAAAAAACGAAATTGTCGAACAAAAATGTTCGAAATGGTAAGTTGATTAAATTTATTTTATAATAATATTACACTCTTCAATATTAGCACATGTCAGAAAGGTCAATGGAAATGCAATAAAACAGAAAATTGTGCATCAAGCTGTGAAATATTTGGAGATGCTCATTTCAGAACTTTTGATGGTCGTTCTCTTAATATTGAAAGTATACCAACTCAACAGATCACGGAACATATATCTGAATGTCAATTTACATTAATTGAATCGTTCGAAAAAGAAAATCCTTTTCGTATATCTTTTGAGAATGTTGCTTGTGGTACTCAGGGGAAAACTTGCACAAAAAACATAATAATTCATTATAATGGAGATAACATTCGATTGTTAAATGGTAAAGATCCAATATTAAACGGGAGAGAATATAAGTTACCAAAATTAGGAAAAAAGTCTATCAACAATATAGTTTTCGAACAAAATACCATTTCGTTAATGGTGATAACTGAACAATTTAAACTAACTTGGAACTATGGTATTATTTCTAAAGTATCGTTATTTCATCTTTTCTGATAGGAATGAGAATTTCAATTGACATCAACGAGACCTTACGGAATATAAATGGCATATGTGGAGATAATGATGGCAAATCGGAAAATGATGTGAAGTATTAAAATTTTTTTAAAGTGGACTGTAATTGAAATTTATTGAACTAGATCTAAAAACGGGAAGATAGTTTCCTCGACAATAGATTATATAAGACAATATCAACGAGGAAAATGTAACAATATAGAAAGAATGAAACGAATGGATGTAACTTCTTGTTGTATAGATAATACCCTGCGTAAGAATTGGGCACTAGATCGTTGCAAACTGCTACAAAAACAGTCTAGTTCTTCAACGTTTAGAAGTTGTTTAAATAAGTTATCAAAGGAAGAACAATTATATTACTATGAAATATGTGTGAAAGAATCTTGTCAATGTAGCGAAGCAACATCTTGTTCTGCAATGTGTGATGTGATGGAAGAATTGTTCAATGTATGTCGAAAAAAATTTAATATGATTATTGACTACAGATCAAAAGATTTTTGTCCTTTTCATTGTTCTAAAGGATTTTCATATTACACATGCGGAAACAAAAACTGTAGCAATTCCTGCGACAAATCAGGTTTGGTTTTTTAAAATATTTCGACGCTACTTTTTGATAGAATGTTTGGAGGGTTGTTATTGTCCAGAAGGAACAAAATTTGACGAAATTTCAGATTCCTGTATTTCAGATTGTAAATGCGAGAACGATCGTCTTTGTCCTAAATGGTTTTCAATTTCTTACCTTTCTATAACTTTCTTTTTTAAACCTCAAAAAGTAAGTGTGGTGGAGTAGAATCGATAATTCAACCAATTATCCAACAAGAGGTTCATCCAACAATGGAATTTAGTTTATTGCCGAGTGCTTCTGAATCAACCAGTTTCGCTCAACCTACAATGCAATTTAGTCAACCAACTGCAAGTTTAAAATTGCAAATATATTTCCAAATAACTAAACATTTTCAGACGTAGGAACTTTCACATTAATGAAAACTACACCTGCTCCAGGACAA
>JALJEE010000028.1:0-20159 GCA_023231475.1 Seison nebaliae | reverse complement strand
AAAAAAGCGGCAAATCTTATTAAATCTGTTATAAATGATCCATGATTAGCATTAAGTACCTATTTTATTGTTATCAGTGTGTCATGGATTTTTTACCACCTATTATTGAAGTAGAAACTGCCGACGTTGTCGGTAGTCTTGATTTTAGAGTGATGTCCTCTCCGAAATGGAGTTAATATATGATTTTAGAGTGAATTCCTCTCCGAAATCTAATAAAGTGGGTGAATTCCTCTCCAAAATGGATTTCTCACTATTTTGAGAGTGAATTCCTCCCCGAAATCGAAGAATCAGAGTGAATTCCTCTCCGAAATTTTGGGTGAATTCCTCTCCGAAAACAAATAAGAGGGTGAATCAAAACACAGGGTGAATACCGCTCCGCGACCCATATAAAACATCTTTTTAATGAAATCTTTATGGTCATCCCTGTTGTATGTGTCGTTAGTTTTGTTAGATAAAATTGGATAAAAAACGCAGTTCGGGACGATGTTGATATTGTGTAGATTTGTTGAAAAAATTTCGGGGTTGTGGAAAAGGTTCCATCCAGATAAATATGTTCAGCCGCTTCCAGGTGCTCGATATCTTATTTTACTTTCAATTTATCATCGGTTTGAAAGGTGGCCAATATTAACAGTGTTTCATATTTAATTTTGAGTAATTATAATTGGAGAAAAAATTAAATTAGATGTTGAATGATGAAACAGACAGTAATGTTCAGACATTTATTCAGTTTCTTTTAGATTCATCATGGCAAATATCAACAGTCAGTCACAATATAATTGGTCAGTTCTCCTTGTGGTTTTGCGATACATAACCAAATATGATGAGTATCGTTACATATTCGCTTAAGAATGTTTAATTTGTTTTGATTTAATGTTAGTTTGTTTACATCGATGTCAATTGAATTAGTTGATGTTATTTTAAATTGAAGAAATTTGGGTTGTTTTATTTTTAACCGGAATACAGATCAAACCGTTTCGACAAAACTAATTCAACCGAAATTAATATAAATATGATCCAAAATAATTGAATAGACCGGACGTATGTTAATCAAAAAATTTATAAGTCCACAGCAAAAACGAGAGGAGGTATTCGAAAAGATTCGAGGAAGACCGATTCCCGGTTGACAGTAGGATAATTTTTGCTGGATTTATCCTGTGTCTGAGAATTTGTGAGATGTGTTAAAGGAAAGGAATCCCGAATCAAAAGATTTCATGTTGAATCATCAATGTCATCACCATATATACCTAGAGAGGAATTAAAATGTCTCCTATGATGATAAGGTTTAATAAGGTTCCCTTAGAACAAGACCATAAATTAAAGGACCAAATAACTAGAATTTAAAAATAGTGCCTTAACAGATATCCGAATCGATGTGGAAGGATGTTCCCATGAACAACCAATAACTGTTAGAATGTTTTGCTTTCGATGTCAGAACTCACCGATAACCTACTGACTCATTTGTATTAACCGGCATTCTGGTACTTCTGTAGAAAAAAGATGTTTAGTCAATATGTTAAATTGAGTATAAAATTTAAGATTAATAATCAATAATTTTTAATGGTTCAATATGATAAACTCATGAAATTTTCCATCTTAATACTTCTTAAGTTAACCTGTTGACAGAAGAAAACTGAGTGAGGTGATTATTGATGAGCTTCAATACATGAAATTGGGATGAACGACTGTTGTCATTGCAACTCCAGTGATGTAGGATACTTCCCAATTTTAAAAGTAAAATATGTCATTTTCATAGTCTTCAATGAAATTGAAAGAAATATTGTTAATCAAGTTAATGAATTCACCAAATTATTAACGAAAACCTGTTTCTTCTTCAATCAGTTTCTGGACAATATCAGTAAAGTAAACAAAAAAACTTCTTTTTTTTTGAAACTAAACATCCCAAAATTGGTTCCGGAAAACACACATTTATGAGGTTTACGATATTATGAACCAAAATTTATGTGAATGAGATGAAAGCATTCCAATTAGATAGGTTGTTTATGAGAATGTGAGACATCGATGTAATTGCACTGTTAATGAAAAGGAAAAGAAATCGATTAACTGGAACTATAATCGACAATAAATAGAAAATAATCAAGTTTCTCGCTTAATTGTCCGTGTAATTGAGGGGGTGTGCGTATGTGTCTGTGTGTATGTGGAACTGTGTGGAACCATTATCATGTCTTCCTTCTTTCCGATTAACCAATAGTAATATGACAGTTCATTAGGGAAATATTAGTCGAAAGTTACCGAAATCTCATCCTTGTTATTTGTCGAGATGTGGGCGTCATACGAAAGAGGCGGCAATATTGAAAGAATAAGAATTTAAATATTTCCCGAAAAAATTTGTTGTTTAGCGGATTGTATATTTTTCTTGGAGTAAGAAGATGAATAAAAAAAAAGAGGCGAATGTGATATGATAAGAAAAAAATTGGTGGAAGTAAAAACGATTAGAAGATGAAGAAAATATGATAATCGCAATATTGATGAGATTACAAGAGATTTCCATTACATGACGATTTAACGTAGTCTCATTCTATTTCACAGACACAATGTTGAACTACGACTATCCAATATGGAATTGATCATAAAAACGAAGTGAATGGAAATGATTTGTTGATGTGTTCTATCCATCTCTTCCCAAGTCCGTCTCAAACCACAAGAAAACTTAACCGAAACCTGTTCATGTCGACTTATTTCTGTTGTGATGAGGATGATCATTATCCGTTTGAGTAGAATGATAATCATGAAACGAAAATTAAGAGAATTTCTTTATTTATGATTATCTTCTTCGATGTCTAAGGCAGATGAAGAGATGTGGTTGATGATTATAACTCGTATGTGTAGAAGAGGAATTGAGTGAAGTTGATATGCCAACAACAATATATGGACACGTACGTATCTTTTACAACAGCAATCCGTTCTACCTTCCGTTACATGAGTGCTTCCATCGTTTATTTAAACGAAATAAGAAAATATTTCTCATTCTCCAAATAGATTATCGACGACATCGACAATAGAAGAAGTGAGTGAGAAATTAATGAAGAAGAGAACTAACTTAAAAGATTAAGTATTGACCCAATCCGTTCGATTTCTCCCATTATTTCTCCTCCCTTCTCTTTGGGATTGGGACGAAAGCAGTCGAGTTCCCTTCTCTAACAATTTATTTGTTTATTATCTCCTCCGAAAATATACATCTAGATACGCTTCGGAGATGTGGAGGCAAATCTTCTTTCTGTTCTTCATTCCCTTCGACTTCATTCATCTGTTCATATTAGATGGAATCTCTTGTCTAGTTCTTTCTTTGTCTCTCCAGATGAGTTCTCCTCTTACGAATCGACTGAATGAATCATATTCAACGTTAAATCTTCACTAGACTCCTCTTCCACTTTGTTAGACAACATTATAACTTACAAAATCATCGACATTGTCTCTCACAAGAACAAATTTCTACTTTTCTCATATAATTCCCAACGAAACATATTCGACAATAATCGCTTCCGATCAATTTCTGTCTATGTTTATAATTCCCTCAATCTTTCAGCTGAAATTGAACGAAGTCGATTTCGTTTCCCTATAAATTTTGTAAATAATCCAAATAAACATTCTCATTTATCTATCATGGTATATTAGACAATGAATAATTCTCCACAATTCATCGTCAAATATATCGGAAGTTGTATCGTTAATGTTCCGTATGGAACGGAATGTTGTGAACAGGCCATCGAACAAATTATTCAACAATCCGTTATCTCGAAAAAGAAGATTGAAAAGAGTGATGACGGAAAAAAGATAAATGAGGATGATGATGATGATGATGATGAACAGGTAGATGAGAAATTGGTTAATAATGAAAATGTTAAGAAGAAGAAAGAAGTTGTGGAAGACAATTGTAAGAATGAAGAAAATGTGGGAAGGAAATTAAAATGGAAAAAGAAACGTAGAATTAGTCGACAAATTATAAAACGGTCGAAATCGTTGACGTTGGATGGAAACAATACGAAATCGAATGATGGAGACGAAAGTGGAACATCGAAAAAAGTTGAAGAATGCAAAGAGTTAGAAATGAATTTTGGAAGTCGAAAAAAAAGAAGATTTTTTCGAAGATTTGAAAATAATAAATCTCATCAGAAAGTTCTGATGTGGAAGAAGGAGAAATTAAAGAATGTGAAGAATAATCGAAATAATGATAATGAAAAGAATGAGAATGTAAAAGGATCAACAAACTTGAAAGAAGATCATAATAACAACAGCAGCAACAACAACAACAACAATAATAATAATAACGATACGAATTGTTTAATTAATTCTGGAAATAATCGACATTGTTTCTTCTTTCCATATCGATATGTGAAGAAGAGGAGAAAAAGTCGAAGTTTCTCTTGTAATCATCAGTCGAAGGAGGAGAAGAAGAAAGTAGATGATCAGTTATCCAAACAATTGTCAACATCACAAGATTTGCAAACTCCAAATATTTCGAAAGAATTATCGATAGATTTGGAAACGAATTTACATTTGATCAACAAACAAAATAAGAATAAAATGAAGTCTCTAATGACACATCGTTCGAATAGTTCATCTGGTAATTGTTATTCAGAAAGACGCAGAAGGAAAATTCGATTTGAAGATGATATGGAGAACGATGATCATATCGATCAAGGAAATGATATGATTTATTTGAAGAAAAGTAGCACCTTTAACATTCTTTTAAGTGTAAGAGAAGAAGGATTATATGCGTATGATGCACGAATTGATGCGACGACTTATTTCGATGTGAGGAACATTTCATATTGTTGTATCTCTAAAGTTTATCCGACAATATTCGCTTGGATCTGGAGAAATAACACAGATAATTCCAACGTCTTCCTAAGTAGTTTGGGAAAGGATAAGAGAGACGAAAATTCGAAAAGACATAATGGAACGACGAATGCTGATGGAAATGATGATGACGATATCGATGGGGAGGATGTAATCAATTTGAATAGAATTCGGAGGAGAATGAAGAAAGGAAAAGACGAAAGTTGTGAGAAGGACACGAATGAAGAATGTGAAGATGAAGTGTTTGAGAAGATTAATAAAAATTTAGCTAGTGGGAAATTGGAAGAAGGAGACGATGGGAAACATCAAGGAACGTTGGAATGTCATGTTATTTTAACGCCATCTAAAGATTGTGCTTGGATCATTATATCATTATTGAGTAGTGCATTCAATTTCGTGTATAAAAGGACAGAAATGGAATTACTTAATGATAATTATTACAAGAAATTATTGTTAAAAAATAATCAATATTTTTCGACGAGGAAACATCTAATGATGGATGGTTCTCTCGCACCAATTTCATTCGGCAACGACGATAATGAAATGTTAAGTGAACAATGTCCTTACATCTATCAACATAGTTTATGCTGCAATTGTTGTTGTTGTCATTATGGTACGATGGTATTGTCGTCATCATCTAATTTATCGCCATCATCCTCCATAACGTTGTCGACGTCTTCATCATCATCATTAGGATCGATGATGGCTGGAAGACGAGATTCATCCTATAATTGTTCGATTTGTTCACAATTGAATGAAATTGAGAGATATCATCCGATCACTAATCATCAATGCCACCAAATCAATCAACAAAGAATATCATGTAAATGTTTGAATGACATGAATTGTCACCATACATTTGGGAAGAATGATGACTTTCCATCGATCGCCTATCGTCATCATACATCGAATATTGATGAAGTTCAATCGAAGAAACAACATGACGATCTCAATTCTTGTGGTAATAAGTTCCACTGTAGAAATATGGATAATTATGACCATTTGAATTGTTGTCAAACATTCAATAATCATCAATGCTTCCCTCCTCCCACCAACTTCAACAACAACAAGAAGGATAAAAGATCGTGTCATCAATATTATCTTAATGAACATTTCATTCCATTCGATTCGACATTTCCTCATCAAACTTATTCGATTGGTGATGACATTTATGATCAGGGTAAGACCATGAAATATTCATATCAACAACCGTCATTCTATCCTTCTCATCATTATCATCACCTTCATCGTCAGCAACAACAACAACAACAGCAGCAACAACAACATTTATCTCAATATAATTGTCCACCAAATTTCCACGGTGCAACCTCACCTCCAAAGAATTGTTGTCGTCCTCCACCTCCATATAATGGTCCTTCATTCATAAAAGAACCATTTCCATTCCAACAACCACAATTCGATGTAAGAAATCAAGTTAATCCATCCAATTATACTTTATTTAATGAAGTGCCCGACATATCGTCAATTCCTTGTTCGTCACGAGTGTTCGATAATTCCACTCACACTAATCGGAATGATATCGATTATATTTATGAGAAACAACAAGAACATTTGAATAACAATAACAATAACAATATTTATCAATCCTTTCCCTATCACAATTCGTTGAAAGAAATGAATTATAATAAAAATTCGAGTAATAGTAGTACAGATAGTTTGAAGAGAAAAACTTATTTTAATCAACGTCATCATCTTCATGAACAACACAAACAACATCGTCAACTATACCATCATAATTCATTTAATCATGAGCAACAACAACAACAACAACAACAACAACAACGAACTTATCAATCTAAAATTAATTGTTCACAAATGGCAAAGAATAGTTCTCATTCTTTCAATTATTATCCGTATGAAGATCTACAGAAATTCCAGGCATATGATCTCCATGATTTCCCCACATCGGATGAATATAATAATTCGGAAATATATGAACCACAAAGGAATTATCTTGAAACAACTATCAACACTTCTGATTATCAGCAATCAGTTGATCGAAAACGACATTATCGACCGAATTCTTCCACATATTCTCAATCGTCAACAACCACTTTCTCCCATCGTTCATCTCAAGAATTGACGAATAATAAGAATCCTTCATCGTCAATCAATGCATTATCTCAACGATCTCCATCCATCACTACATCAACTAAACTTCTTCAACAACCAATTCAACCAACAATAACAACAGCAACGAAGAATGTTCCAATTTCTCCTAGTTCGCTTCGCGATCACCATAAACACGAATTACAACATCAAACGAACAATGAAACGAAAAAGATCAATAATAAAACTCTATCAAGTTTTGTCGGTAATTGTCGGAATGTGGATGAATTAAAGGATGGTGAGTTGATTGTCACAACTTCGAAAAAGAATGAAGATGAATTTAAACAGTTGAAAAATCCGTCAAACGAGGATTACATTTCATTACATCCATCAACTTATTCACAAAACACTGAATAATCTTTCCAAAATTTTCCATATATTCTTATTCATCTATTTTATTTAATGTATCGTTTATCTAATGAAGAATTCTCAACAAAGATTTATATGCAATTTTCTTTTCATTCTTTCAAACAATTCTCAATAAGAAGTTTTGAGATCTTTCAATTATTTTATTATATTTGAACTACAATTCCTTCATTCTCTCATTTACCCTCACTTTATTAGTTTAGTAAGAGAAAAATACATTTAAGTATTTTACATTAAGTTACATTAATTTAATTAATTTATCATTTAAAATTAATTTAGTAATTATTACTAACAATTAATTAGTCATTTCAAAGATAAGTTGCACTACCCATTTGTGCACGACAGAAATACCAAAATGTCTAAGAATGGTTTTTAATTTCCATTTAAAATGAATTAAGCCGAAAACTATCGAGTTGAAACCATAAGAATTCAATTGCAGTTTCTTCATATTCTTCACTAATTCTTCATACTCAATGGCATTGTGAAGTGGAGAGAAATCATTCTCTATTAATAATTCTCTTTATTTTACGTCTATAACTTCAACCGCATATTGTGGTACATAAATGAAATGAGTTAAATAATTCGTTACTAAATAATAAAATTTCGTTTAAAGATTTAAAACGAATTCTTTGAAGATGAATGATGTTGAACATTAATTTGAGGTGTGTTCTTCTGTTGAAGAAGATTCTAGTTATATCAGTTTCATTATATAACTTATATAGTGATTACCAAAATAATTTTGGTATAGGGTATATATTTAATTTCTTTAGTTTGAAAACATTTGACTATATGTTTATGGACAGCCAACAGATAATAAATGTATAATCAAAGTGGAATTATATGCCAATTCACCCCCTGAAGTCCGTAGGTGTGTACCATCCCATCATACTGCCCTCTATACGTAACACCTATAATGTAATACATAAATGATGGCGGACATGGATACGGTAACATACTAATAGTTCTATGTCTCTTCCTCCTACTGACACGTTCGAATAAATTGAATGAATTATAATATGGAATATAATAGCATGTGGTCAAAAATTGGATGTAATAAACGATAAAGTTTGGGAGAAAAAGAGAAATAAATATTCAATAAACCAGAAGGACAAGTGACAGAGAGAAAGAAGGAAAAAGATTGTGCAATATTGAAACGATTTCCTTCAAAACATTTATCTGGGACATTTCATCCATCAACGACAAAATTGTTATAAAATTTGTTTATAATTCTTTTTCTTCACCTAAATCATTTGTCTTATGGTGGGAGGAATCTCATTATGAACTTCAATAACTTTCTACATAACTAAATGAGAAGATATTATGTGCTATTAAAATATTCTCCCCGAAACCATTTGGTCAAACCACAATCAATTATAAAAATGTTTTACTTGAAGAAATTTTAGTTCATTTAACATAATTTTTCCATCGTCTTATGATGCGACATAAGATGGTTTTCAAATATTCAAAAAATGAATCGATATTTAATTTCTTCAAGTTGACGATAATAATGTGGAAACCTTCAACAACTCTTGATGGTAATTTTTAAAAAGTTTTAAATATTAAAGAAATCCAATGGGAAAAGTCCGTTTGGATGTTATGTTCTTGAAGTTTCTCTTACGAGTAACACGAATTGTCTCAGGTTGTTTGGGGGAGGGGAGAAGATAGAGAGAAGGTATGTAAGTTTCTTAGATAACTCTCCATTAATGGAATATAATAACTCATTGTCAGATATATAATTTTATTATCTAGAATCCACCCTGAAATTTCTCACGTCAGTTAATTTCATGTAATGATGATGCAAGAAATTACATTCTCCATGGGTGCACGCTCCTCCTCTTCAGATATCTACACGTAATTTAGTCTCGTCAATTTTCATTTTCTTCATCTTTTCTATGTTTTCGGCCTGTTACAATCTCATGATTAATGGTAAGAGAATAAATAGTATTGAGAGAAATTATTTTTTATTATCTTTTTAAAGTATTTTTTTCATAACAAGTTCATGGGGAAATGACCAATAAATGACATCCTACATTCTTTTTGAGGGAAGGCGAAACCTCGATTTTATTATGTCAACAATCAGCAAATATTATTCGATTCCGGGACAATTCGTTCACGATTCTCTAATTTGTACATCACCCAAAAATAATATATGTTGGATGGATGATTGACGAATTGCCCACAGTAAAACAGATTCTTCAAAATTCTATCTAAACTTTAGTCTATTTCTTCTTCGTTTCTTATTTCGCACTTATCAGAAAGTTCAACTTTTAAAGTCGAAGGATTTTCTTTTCTGTTTGTCCGAAATGAGAAAAATGAAGTGGTGGAGAAATGTATATTCACCGCTTATGTAACAAACCAACAAGTTTCTGCATATTCCCACCATAAAAGAATGTAGAGGAAGAATATATATTAATTTTTTTGATGTTCACTCGACAATAAATTCTGGAAGTGGATGTAAAATGAAATAATCGACATGTATAAATATATACATAATTTTCTGTTGCTTCCACTTATAATTCTCGTCGTTTCATGTTTATGGTAAAATCATCGTTTCAAACCATTTCTTAAATTTCCGAAAGATTTCTATAGAAATTCAAATGAGGTTCCTCCCCTCTAAATCGTTAATCAAATAAATCAGCTTTCTCAATAAATCGACGAATCATCATATTGACGCATGAATGCTCGATCAAGAAGGGTCGCGGGGTGGTATTCACCCTGTGTTTTGATTCACCCCCTTACTTGTTTTCGGAGAAGAATTCCCCCCAAATTTCGGAGAGGAATTCACTCTAATTCTTCGATTTCGGAGAGGAATTCACTCTGAAAATAGTGATAAAACCATTTCGGAGAGGAATTCACTATTCAGATCGATATAGGAGAGGAATTCACTCTAAAATCAAATATTCCTCTGCGAAAAACTGAAAGAAGGTGAATTCCTCTTGGAAAATTTGAAATTAGAATGAATTCCTCTCCGAAAAACTCGTTTTGGGTGAATTGAGCTCCGAAAAATATTTTATAAGGTGAATAGTCGAGTGAATTTTGCTCCGATATTTGAGTGAATACAGCTCCGAAGATGAAAAATAGGGTGAATTCCTCCATAAGGTGAATACCGCTCCGGGATTCATCAAAAGTACATATTTAATATGTTATTTATATTCTTTATCAGACTCTTTGGAGGTTTTGGTATAAAGTTATTGAACAAATGTTTCGGAGTGATGATAATGAAACAATTTTAGAGGCAATATAATTGATCTTATCATTATCACTGGGGTTCTCTTATCACAGAAGAATGAGGAAGGATTATCTGAATTCTCCATAATCTGAAAACGTAACAGATTAATATGATTACCAACCGATTATAATTGGTAAGGATGAATGATGTGTGTTTGTTTCTAATGTTGGTTAGATATTTCTATGTACATTTACATTCCAACTGACCAACATCATATTTTTCCTCAACAACCTTCAGATGATTAAAGGACATTTATCCTTATATGTGATATGTATGTGGAGGAATATAGATAAATTTATTTTCTTTCTTTCTATCCTCTCTTCCTGTGTATGTGTTTGTTTACGAAAGATTTGAAAGATGGAATGCATTTCGGTTATACGATACATTCATACAAAGTAACTTGTGCATAATTTCCTAATGTAATTTGGCAGGAATTGTACAATTATTTCTTCTCCATTTAATGCCATTAAACACTTCACTCTGTCCACTGGAGATCATTCGTTTAATTCCAATTTTTACATATTTTCAGTTCAAACTTTTTATTAGTCCAACACATAGATTAAATGAGAAGGATAGACAAAAGTATTAGCTTATTGAATGTTCGAATGAGATGGATGATAATTTGAACTGTGAGGACGTGATATGAGAATATGGTTTATTACATAATTTATTGGGTATCATTTAAAGTAAACGTTTTTCATTTGTAATCGAAGTTAATTTGAAAATTTGATTGAGGTGATGGAAAGGCAGTGGGGAGAGAATGAGACAGTTGAACGATAAATACATTTCAACAATATTTTATTAATCATTTAACTACCGAACACTATTCTTTTTGACACTTGGAACCACAATCATATTTTGCTTATGTCATCCACATACCTAATGATATAATGTGATGTCATCGAAATTAGGAAGCGAACACAATCATAATTTGGGTATAAGAACAATAATAAGAGAGAATGTGAAGTGAAGATATGGCAGCGATTGTCCATTTTGTTGTGAGGAGAGTAATCTCTTTTCCCAATGGGGAAGACAGTTCGGTTGGAATCTGTCCACTTTTCGTCCTTATTAAGCGGCGAACTGAATGTGTTGGCCTATTTCTGATTATGGTTGCTAGGCGTAGTTCGATACATATGGTCGGTCTGATACGTATGCATCTGAGCGAGAGGTATACATGGAAATGAATAGGCATATATGAAGAGAGGATACATCGATGTCCGTTGCATACAGGAGAAGAATGAGAGGACACACCTCTCTCGAATAAACATTGATAACTTTATGTATGTTCCCTTCCACTTTACATAAATATAAATAAATTCTTTATAATAAAACATATTTCCTCTTATACTTTCCTTTCTTTCCCCCTTGGACGTAGGCGTTCAACCTCTCATCTATATACGATACTTCGCCCGTCTCACCCTCAATGTCATGTAGACAAATGAATTTTTTTCTATTAATTCTCTTATTTATAAATAATTATACTTATGTAATCACTCTTATATGGTGGATGTGGAACATGGTCATTTTTCTGTATATTTATTCCTTCCTTCATTCTCTCATTCATTCATGTTCCATCCATCCATCCATCTATATTTTCCTTCCTTGCCTTCTAAAATCGATCTTTAACCAGTCGCTTATCTATACTTATCTCGCTTGCGCGCTACACTAAATTGAACTGACTTCTCCTTCAATTATTATCATTAATCCACGCCTCCCTTCTATCACCCTGACATATGATCATACTAATAAAAGTATAGTTCAATACAGCTCTTTCTTAACGTTTAAAGGAGAAAGTGAAAAAAATTGCTTATGATTATCATAATATAATTATATGATAAGCCACTTTCTCCTTCTTCATTATTCGTAACTGATATCATGATTTTGTCGACTATTCTCATCGGAACTTGATAAATTGGAATATCGCATATTTTTATCATTTTTCTGTTTCATCCACAATTCCAATAATTAAGAATTATAAGGTTTCTCAAAAATTAAACCACTACTTATTAGCTAGTCATCAATTTGTCGTTTGCATTAAATACAGTGTCTAGAAAGTATCGAGTAGAAGGTAAAAGGAATATCGATTTCCGTTCACGTCATAAACATATCTTTGTACGCCAATTGATTTACATCAAAATATGCTTTCGCTAACAAAATATATGTATAATGTCTTCATAATTGAATTGATTGTTGGATATTAATTTAAAATTATATTTAATCAATTCCTTAAATTAAGGGAAAGGAATTATTAATGTTATGTTGTTGTTATTATGATTGTTTTCGCTCTCAAATACAGTAGAAGACATGCTATAGACATGAAGGAGGTGTGGTCAGAAGGAGAAACCTCCCTCTCGTCCGCTCCCCATTCAATACGATTCTTACTTCCTTCAATGCTTTCTCAATTTTTAAATTATTACTTCTTTCTTCCAATGTTTAGTCGACACCAATTTGGTGTTCATATTTTCATCTATCCTTTTCTTCTTTCATTCCATCCATCCATCCACTCATCCCATTATTTCTCCTTTTTCTTTCAATTCTTTCCACATTTTATATCTTTCCTTCCCTAATGTATAACGGTTCATACATTCATTCATCAACTGTTCTATGTATACTTCTCATAAATATTAGTAGTAGTTGCTCTTCTGTACGACAAATGACCGTTTTCTTTCATTTTTTTTTTCAATTTCATTTTAAGAGGCTGAATAGATATGTGAAATATCTCCATCATTTCCAAATTCCATTTAATCACCAAATATCTCTCAATCACGTTTTCCTTTGAAATATTCCTCACTCTTTCAACGCTCCTACCACCAAAACATTTATATTGTACGATGAAATTGACAACGTATTTGAGAAAACGTCTCTTTGAATATTTCTTTATAGTTTGAACGATGCACAAGACGTGGAAGGAGACAACACAACAGATTATTCAAACAGTCTATTCATTTCATTCAGAATCTGAATTTCAGATCAATCGACCATCATTCATTTCCTTCTCTCCACATTTCTCTTTATTCATTTGTCAATTTTCTAATCATCTGTATACCATATGTCTGTATACGCCATCTATCCTCCATAAATCTACGTATTGTCGATGAGAAAGGGTGTGGTGTTTTGAAAATGAAAATTTTTATATAAAATTCTTCCAAGATTTTTTATCGAGATTTTTTATTTCATTCAATTCTCATAAAATTCTTCAACATTTTTATCGAGGTTTATATTTCATTCAACTCTCATAAAATTCTTCAAATTTTTCTAATCTTTTTTATTTCCACTTATTCTTTTTCATTTCTACTTTTTCGAATTCCACTTCAAAATCTTTCCCAAATAATTTGATTCATGAAATTTTTTTCAATCTTATGAATTCGGAAAAATGTTATTACTCGTATCGATTGATGAGAATTCCAATGGATTATAATTGATAATTATAAATTACATTTCCAAGATTTTTATAGATATTCTAATCTCTCTAATTAATTTCGATATGAATGACATAATTGAATTTTGCTATTTTTTTTATATATTAGAATAAAATTTATTTTAATTATTTTTCCTCAAATTTATCAAAAAAAAAGTTTTCGAATATTCCTCATCAACTTCGCAGAAGAAGAACAATTCAATTATCCGAAAGTAAATTGTTCGAAGGAATTGAGTAGTAGTTACTCTTAATTTTGGGACGGTCAAAGAAACTGGTTTTGGGAAGAATCACATACAGTAGGAACGGTTTAATTAAGAATAGATCGAGAAGTGGAGACGATAAATTATCTTTGTTTTAATTTCCAATTTGGTTAAATGCGCGAGGAGATTGGAAAGGCCATCCAATTTATCATCGGGACGATTAAGAGGAATTGTATTCGACATTATTTGAAGGAATCATGTGAAGAGTTCAGTGATCGATTTCGAACGATTCTTTTCAAGTTACTCGAGTTTCGCTATGAGAAGCATTGGTATGAATTGGATGCGGATTGTGGTCAAGGTTTTCGCTGTATTCGACTTTCGGAATTCGAGGGATTCATTGACGATTCGTTATTCATAGCATTCTATTCCTCCATTAATTGTGTGGGGGCGAATATTGTGGAGGAGAGTGTGCGAAGTCACATTACCACAATCCAAAGAGAATTACTCCACAATCGAATGGCGTATAGAATAACGGGTAACTTCAATGGGTTAGAAATGGAAGATAGAAAAGAGAGAGACGATCTCGTATATTTGCATAACTTTAGGAACGTTATTGTTCTTATCACGAGACTCGTCAATCTCATTCATTACGATGAGTTTAAAGTGACAAAGATAATATACGAATCATTCGGCCATGAAATGACAATCTGGATCGACCCAAATGAAGTCGCTTATCGATTAGGAGGAGAGACTGTCATCACTTTCTTCAAGAAGGAAGGCAATGTTGTCGTTCATGATCTGGCGAAGAAGACAAATGATGACGGGATCGTTGTCTCAACTCCATCTGAAACTGGAACGCCATATGAGAATGTGAAATATTCATTTCCCAATACAATTCTCGCTCAATATCCTACAATGATCAATGAGATGATTGGAGGTCAAATCACTTATAATGGTAACTATCAACCGATGGAAAGTGCATTCTATCCACAACTCAACATCTGTCCACCACATTTCCCCACCTTCTCTAACAATAATACTCAACTTCCTCAAATGACGAATGGTAATCGTACTAACATCTTTTATCGGTCTGACATCGACCAATTTAATCGACAGTTTAGTTTGCCAATTTCGTCTGTCGATTCATTCCAAACTACAACTGTTGATTCAACAATCATCCCAATGAATGCACCAACATCTGTCATGCATCACACCAATATTCTCCCACAAAAGAACGAATCAATTCACCATCGTAACCACATTCAACCACATCCAAATCAACGTCAACAACATCATCATAATCACCATCATCAATTTTTATCATCATCAATGAATGATATTTTAATGGATCGAATTTCTTTCTTTCATGATCCACATCTCTCATCCGTTGTCAATAATAGGAGCGATGCTCCTCCAACTGTTCTCTCAACTCCTCCCGTTCAATTACAATCACAACAACCATTTCCAAACAGTTTATTTATTTCTTTTAATTTTAATAATTATAATTTATATTTCAAAAGTATTATCACATGGCACATTACATCCAATTCAAACTCATCAATTTTCCCAATCGATCATTCATCCAAATTCCATTACTACCAGTCACCTCGTAACATTTGATGATAAATTGAAGAATGAGAATCCAATGAAATATCACGTTTCAGGTTCATATATTAAACTCTTCAATTATTCATCTATTGATGATAATCATTGACAGATCGCATGTCTCAGTCATATGGACGAACAGAGAATGTGTCAATAAACAGACAAGACAATGAATCGTCCAATCTACCAACGATGAGATCATACCAATCTCAATTTCCAGTTTATCAACCGTCAGTTGAGATGTTACAGAATCAGATGGAGAATTTGGAGTTGAATGCCTCAACTTCCAATATTTCAAGAATGGTATCAAATGGAACTATATCTAATCTTAATACAGATTCCCCATTGAATTTAGAGGAGCACAATCTATCGATGAAATCACGACCAGTTCGACCAGATCGTTTTTATCCTCAACAATTAACAGAAATGAATACGATGACTCCATGGAACGATGGTGCCATGATTGGACCATCAAAAGAGGAACGTCAATTAACTACCAACGTTCCGGTAAATAAATTATTCGTTAACACCACCACTTTTTCCATGAACAATTTCAATCAACTTCAATTATATCGTCAATCTAATCCTTCTTCATTGCCAGTACAAAACCATCAGAATTATCATGTCCAAGAAGAACCAAAATTGCCGACTAATTCCATTCAGCAATCACAAAATTATCGGCCCAATTCTCAATTAACAAATCGATCGGAACAACAAACGAATCAAAGTCAACAATTCTCACAGTTTCATCCTCCACAACATTTTCCATCTTTTCATCATCAACCGCCACAACAATTGAACGGACAACATCATCATCCCAATCAACAGTTAAATGGCCAATTAACAAATCAACATGCAAATTCGCCTTCCATCTCATCTCTTTCTTCTTTAACAGGTAACGAAAGAAGCGAATGGAATGGAGTTAATTCTTCGAAGTTCGATTTAAATTCATCTTCTTTTCCTCCTCAACATTATTAGACGCTTAATTAGCTACTTCATTCTTGCTTTCTCACTCTGTCTTCTTTCAGTAACATTGATTAACTTTCTCTTCAAATAACCGCACAACCTTATTTAGTTCACTGATTAAAATTTGAAAAAAAAAGTATATATTTGTTCTAATTGCGCTTGTTAATATTCTGCTAAACATTATTTTCTTCTTTTCTATTAAAAATTTCAATGAAATTCACTAACAATCAGTGTCACCGTCACTTAACCATTAAAAATGATTTTTTTTCTCCTTTAATTCTATTAATTTTAATAACGACAATGTGAACTGTCTGTTAATGTTTCTTTTGATTCTCTTTTCTAAGTGATGTGATGACGGAACGACATGAACAACAGGAATTAGCGAAAGCACGTCGTTTCCGTAACAACGTCCAAAGTAATTCTTGTTGTATGTCGAATGAGCAACAGCGTCAGCAGCAACATGCAATCTTGGCTGAATTGAAAGCATCATCCTCTTCTACTAAGATAACTGGTGAGTTGTTGGCATCAGTGCATCGTGACATTGACGATGTATCAGTATCCCTTTCCGAAGTAAAACAGCGCCAATATCTTCACATGAATAGTCGTGAACGACGACAGACATTGGATGTCACTGATCTAATCGGTGAGATTGATGAGTATTCCGATACACCCGTTCACCATCCAACCGTTGATGTTACTCGACAAAGTATCGACAATATATCCACTATTTCCGCTACCAAATCGATGTACGATCTGCCCAAACATAATGGGAAGTTGTCACAGAAAAAATCATTAAAATTTGAAACTGAACAGAGCAAGGATGATCGATTAAAACGAGTGAAACAGTTGAAGAGTTCCTCGAGAATTCATACGAATTCTAAATCGAGTACAACATCCAGTGTCGGCAATATCACAGCTGATGGGGAGAGTTGTTCGGACAAAAAGTCTTCGAAAAAACCAGTTTGTCGTTATGTCGAGTCCTATCCGTTCTATTATAAACTGAATGCGATTAACGCTCAAGTGAAGCAGCAACATAAAGTTAATCAAGAGAAATCGACAAATTCATCACAAACGGCCGTTAATGGTGGACCGTCATCTTCGTCATCATCAACAGTCGCCAGTGATGGTCGTCATCGTTGTAACACGAATAATTCTACATCCAATTCCATTAAAAGTGACAAGAGTAATCGTTATTCGATTAGTGAAAAGGAGAACATCAAAGATGTGAAATATGTTCGAAAGAATAATACTAAAAAAATTATTTCTAATCAGAAACCATTAATCGAAAAATCTTCTATTCTAAATCATAATAACTCTTACACGTCATCAATTGTACCTACTACTCCTACTACTTTTACTACTCCTACTACTACAACTACTACTCAGACTATTACTCTCACCGCTACTATTACTACTACTACTACGACTACTGCTACTACTACTAATACAATATCTCAAATGTGTAACTCCTCTCGAATTGTCACTAATTTTCGTACAGCCACTACCACAGTCATAAGTGGTAGTGGTGGCGATAAAACTAATGGTATGAATAATGAACCGGTAAGTTTAGTAAATAAAAAAAGTCGAATGACCAAAGAGATGAAACAACCAAATGTGGAGGTGAAAGAGAAAAAACATTCGAAAGATGATGATTATATTTCTCGTCATTCCACGTCATTGGAAACATGTAACATTACAAGAAATTTGTTTTCTTCATCAGCAGAACGATTGAACTCGCCGTCGGATAACATCGGCGTCCAGATGTTGTTACAATTGGCATCGCTCGGAATGAAACATATTCCGTCATCACACTCTCTTCAGTGTGAGAGTTACTGTCAACTGGTTGGAAATTCGAAAAAATCTTCTCATTCCCATAAAATGATTGATGGATCGAATTCATTACTTTCCAAACCGTTCCATGTGACGATCAACCAAAATATTTTTATTAATCGGAATGAATAGTTCTTTGGCTTATCACACAACAATAGTCGTCTCAACAAATCACTTTGATATGTTCACAGCAGAATTAGTTCAAATGAAACAATCCGAATGATATTTATTAACGATTGGTATTTATTTATATTACATTATCTAAAGAATTAATATAGTTTCATTCAATTTTACCATAGAATTTAATCTTATATATACTCTCAATTCCTCTTCCTTTCTCTCTCGTCTTCTTGTCAACTTCTTATCTTTTAAGTGTACTTTTCCATCGACACTCTAAAATATTGATGGGTGGATGTTCATTAATTACCCGGATGAAGTAGTCGCAGACCACTTGTTTCATATTTGCAACATATTCATTTTCTCATTCCTCCCCAACCCCTCATCCATTCGTAATATAATCCATTGTTCGATAAGATGAGATCAAGAAATTTATTCGTTTCTCTAAATAGATTCACCAAATTTTATCCGTTCAAATTATCGATCAAAGTCAATTATTCATTGCTCGTCATTTCTACTTCTTTCGACCATTTCTCTTCCTCTCAAAATACAGTCACAATAAATCTAACCGGTTTGAGATTAGTCCGATTTATTTTTCCCGATCATTTTATGTGTAATGGAGAAATGGAGATTATTTATGTTTGACATAAGGCGTTTTCTAATGATAATATTCTTATGACTCATATTCCATCATATTTTTTCCCATAAAAATCTAACACATCCAACTTATTGCCATTAAGATAATTGAGATTTTGTAAAATAACATTTCCTTCAACTTCGTTCAATAATCTAATTATTATTATTCTCTAAGAATTCCGAACAAATTTATAGAAGACACTTTTTATCGGAAAGAATCAAATAATATTCGGTGAACCGGTCAAACTTTTATTCCTCTTATACTTTATTCAATTCTCTTCTCACATATGCTCCATTTACTCTTTTATCCATTACACTTATATAAATATTTCAAATGAATTTCCAACTTAATCAGTCAATAGTTTAATTTTTCAAATATTCCACTCGCAGTGTATTCAACTATATTTTTTCAAATATTTTCTTTCCTTTCAACTTTTATTCTTTCCATATCACGTTCTTTAAGAATTGTTCAAGTACCATAATAAAATTTTATTCGATAATTCCTTTTCTTATCGCACGTAATTACATCAAGTTAACTTCATAGATCATTCTCTATCTGTGAGAAAACGGCATTTGGTAGACCGAGCGTTTGGTAGATCGACCATTTGGTAGACATAATGTTGAATCAATGTACGGTTTTTTATAGTAGAATATTAATGTTAGTACAATTTATCTGTTGCAATTACCTTTTCACTTCGACAAAGGTTGACGGAGAAAAGGGCGCCCAGCTTGATTTTTTGAAAAAAACGGAAAAAAGGGCGCCCGTTTTGTACGTACAATGGTCCATCGAAAAACAGAAATTTGATAAGGAATGACGTATATATGTTTACAATCAGAATAGATA
>JALJEE010000026.1:0-41708 GCA_023231475.1 Seison nebaliae | reverse complement strand
AATTGGATCAGTCGGCTTGCTGCTGGAGAGGGCATTCTTGGATCGCAATTGAAGTCGCCCCCGATGAGGAAGCCGCTGTGGCTACTTGATGTGATAAAAGATTCGATAGCGGAAAGAGTAGAGTGGAAAATTGTGAAGTCATGAGGACGGAAATAGACGTTAAAACATAGAATATCCTGTATCATGAAATGAACTACATCGGTGGACATATGAGTGAAAGAATGAGGAAAGAGATCTTTAGAGATAAATGTACAGAGACCGCCAGATGGACGACCCGCTCCGTTATCGGAATTGGGAGGATCAGCTGAGGTATGATAAACGAAGTGATCAGTTGACGACAGCCAGACAGGTTTGGTTCCAACGAGCCACGTCTCTTGAAGGAAAATAATGTCGTAGTTCGTAAGAAGAGAAATAGAAGCGCGAAGATTGGTTGGACCATGAATATTGAGAGACATAAATTTGATGTGACGACGGGTGTTGTTGGGATGTATTGAAGTGGTCCGATCGGGTAGATCGGAAAAGTGTCAATCATTCTTCCCATTCGAAAATGTAATGGATGATTGGTTTGATGACGAAGTCTCTGTCGACTGAACCATCAATACATCATCGAGATTTCTTTTCGTACCTTCAACACATCTTTCTGTCAGGAATTGATTTGTTGATGCGGAGAAGAAGAATTCGGTGACACATGCACCTTCTGGCCATAAATAATCATCGATAAATTTATTTTTGTCATCGATGTCAAATCGGATGATAAACGTCCTTGCCACTGAATCCGAATCATCATATTTTTTGTGTTTTAGTCGCCATACTTTATAGTAAGGTAATTTTCGATTTTCCAAATAATCTTGGAACGTATCTACGGTGGTTGAAGATGCAAGGTTTGACACCATAATTGATCGAAGGGTGGGCTTTTTCTTACGAGCCACTGCGGTAATCGACAGATCTTTATTGGAGCCCATACACAACGGTTTCTTCGCTTCTCTTTTCTTTTCGATTCTTTTTACTCCAGGTTCCATTATCTTCTCATTTTTACTCGAATTATTGGTCGGAAGCTGTTTGGTAGAATCCGAAGTCGTCGGAACTGGGACACCATGTAGCATACCAGCATACGATTTCTTAGATTTGACGATGGAATTAGACTGCTTCCTACTCGTCTTATTATGACTGTTGGAGGTGTTCGAAATAGAACTGACGTTATTATCGGTAATGGATTTGACCATTTTGGATAATTTGTCTTGTTCCGAAATGTTATCGCTTAATTTATTGTTGATACAACGTACACTTTCCGATAACTCTAACAATCGTTCTGAGAGAAATCCCAATTCTTTCCTCAAGTTGGTATATTCGTCTTCTTCCCGTCTTCTTCATCCACCCAAGTTCTTTTACGAGAGGTAGGTGTATGCTTGTTTTTCGCCCCAGGTGGTCTTCCTCTTAGTTTGTTCTTACTGCTAGAAGATTCATTACTGTCGTTTGCAGCATTATTAATATGATCAGAAGAACATATAGCGTCGGATGTACTCGTACCTTGGCTCATTATAGGAATTTTTCTCTCTCTCCAAAAATTAGAATAATATTTAGATATAATCTAATTTATAATAATCTATTTAGAATAAAGTATTCTAAATAAAGACATTCATAATCAATATAATTTTTCAACATTCAATATTCGGTTTGTTATTTTTCCCGCAAAAATTAGGTTTTTTCACAAATGAAGTTGAGATGAAAATTTTAAAAATAGTGATGACAGTTTTATTAACATTCAACTTGCTGTGACTAAAAATTTTTAAAGTATGAAAATATAATAAGGAAACGTTGAACTGCCGTTCTGGAATTTTGATATCGTATCTTTCATTCCTGATTCCCTGAAACCTCATCTGGATCAGGCTAAATCTCATATTTCTAATAACTCTTCAGCTGAGTTATCCAGTTTCCACTTTGATTTACCCCGCGAGGATTTGTTGTATTAATAAAAAAAAGAAAGAAAAAACCATAGAAAGTTTTTATGTACGGTTTCCAACCCTTCCAGTTACATTTTCAGTATTTTTTGAGGTTGATAAGTGTCCGAAATTGAGGAAAAAAGATTGACAACTGTCCAAAAAGTTAAAGAAAGGTTGATAACTATACAAATATTAATTTTGTTAGGTGTAAATATTTTGTTTTTGATTTTTCTCCAAATTAAGTTATATAAATTAATTGCACAAAAAATACTAAACAAGTTGCATTCTAAAATTATTTTTCTATCAAACTCTGGAACCTTTCTTTTAACTAGCACGAAACTAATAAATTGAATTAATTCTTTAAATTCACAAAATTATAAGAGAAGTTGAATGGTGAAATTTATTTGGATTTAAACAAATATTTCGATGAAGTTTAAGAAGGAAATGGTAAAAACAGAAAGGATAATTTGAAAAATAGAAAATTAAAAATATTTAGTCATCTTTCTCGTCTACGTAACGTGACATTGCTGATTGTAAGACTGGTTGTTTGTTCGGTTGAATATTTGTGTTTTTCGATTTTCTTTTATCCGGATTAATTACAACTCCAATGTTAGATCTCTTCTTTTTGACTTGTAAAGATTGGGTAATGCCTTTATTATCTCTACCTAGACCGAGACCATCGACATACCCCATTTTCTCCATAAGCTTTTTCGCCACTTGTTGTCCGCTGCCTTTTGATTTCCTGTATGAATCTTTTCCATTTCTCTTATGTTTCGGTGATGATTTAATAGAAGACTCGGATGATTTGTCTGAATCATTTGAATATTTCCTTCTTCTCGGAAGTTTCTTTAATTGAGATCTACCTTTTTGTTCACTAGTTGGCAACTGAGTCACTTCATTTTTGGCTGGATGAATTTAGATAGATTTCCATGAAAATAGACAATGAAACAACAATTCAAGATAAATATGAGAATAAGAAAGAAAAGTGAAATGATATCTCTCTCGTTAGGGAGAAAGAATAGTAAAATAATTTCATAAGAATTTTGTCAAAACAACCTTCTTCCAATTTCATTTGCAGTTCTTTTATTTTTACCCGAAGTCGAAATTCTCCAGCTATCATGTGACGTCGACGTTCAAATGAGAGGAATTCGTAAGAATTTGGAAACATCGGATCATATTCGTCGATTCCAAATGTGCAACGATCTACGAAATGATTCAAATGAAATGGTATTTGGGAAACATGAAAAAGAAAACAATTCTTCTTTTGAATAGCTGGATTCATAAAAGTGTCATTGAAATCATTTTCAAATTCATCTTCTTTCATTTTCTTTGTAATTTGTTTAAATTTCAATTCTTTTTCCTTTTTATTGAAAACTGACAAATCAGCATCTGCACGTCCTTGTTTAGGAATGATAGAACTGGTTTTCAACTGTCCAAACGTTGACTCAGCATTTGTCGTATTTTTCTTGGGAAATTTTTTTAAAAATTGTTCATCATCTTCATCGTTGTTGAAAATGTCTGTCAAATTATTCGTTTCATTCAGTTCATCATTTTTGTTCTCTAAAATAATAATGGAAATTTTCATTCGTTTTTAATTATTTTAAAATTAAAATTAAATTTTAACTTTTCTCCAATTTCTCATTGAACGTTACAGTTGTTGTTGTTGTTATTAATTTTTTGTGCATATTTGTGGATTTAGGTGGAGGTACAAAATGTCGTTTGATTGGTTCGGGACCTAAAGATTTTCGATTTTTTTGTAAACTATTTTCATTCATTAATCGCAACACATGATAATATAAAAAATAAAAATCGTTTTTCCAAATCAATAAGAATAATATTAAAAGATTAAACAGCCAAAATGTTGTGGAATATTTGAATGAAAATTGAAAAAATAATCAAAAATTGATCGCAGAAGAATAGAAACCTGGAACGAATTTGAATTTGTTTCGACATCAAATTTAAACGTTCCGAATTGAGTTGAAATGTTTTTGGCGATTCATTCTTAATGTCTTTTTCTACCTTCGTGCTATTCATCAATTCACATTTATCAGCAATCATCTCATTGTCATCATCGTATAAACTCATAGTTCCGATATTCCAAAGGATTTTTTATTTCCAAGAAAATCTCACTATTGTTTATTAATTATTTGAAATTTATTTTCTGACAATATTTATAGTTAAAATATTTAGAAATTTTCATAAAAAAAATTAAATTTTTGGCTGAAAAACAAAATCAAGATTTAATCACTCATTTATATTCATTGAGCCAGTATAATCAACAAATTTAACTCTTTCAATTATTTTTTTATTAATTTATTTATTGGATGAAAATATGTTGTTTGGTGAATGGAATGAACTTTGACTTCTTTATAAATTTTTTATTTATTTTCCTTCATTGAAGTTGATGTGATGTGAACATTTGTCATCACCAATTCTTTAAAATAAAGACATTCACATTATTAACAAATAACAAATGAATTTTCAATCAATTGTTTCTCTGGTCAAAAAACAAAGTTATCGTTCTGTCCAAACGGTAAATAGTTTGAAAAAGAAAGCAAATAATATATTGAATACCGTTACAGAAAATATCAAAGATAATTCGCTAGAAAAATCAGAAAAGTTGAATTTGGGAATTCCTTTTCAAATAAAATCCAGATGCATCAATTCCACCCAATTAGTGTATGTTGATATAAGTGATTTCTTAAGATTTCTGACGATGACTCAAACTGAATTCCTCCAAACATTTTTAGCTTCATCATTGGCTCATGATAAATATATTTCAGGCTTCCACAATTTGTCGACACAAACTGAGAATGTCATTGAAGTGAATCAAACTGTAGGAAATGTACAAATTGCTTTTCCTTATGAGCAGCAGAAGGAACATTTGAATAATTGCATAAGGATGATGTCGGATATCGAGCATGTGAGTTTATGGAATTGTCGATTATATGAACGAGTTGAAAAGGATCGAGGAGAACCAATGAAGACAAATAATCCTTATGAGTCTTTTGTGAAAGAATTACGAGAGAGAAATGTTAATGAAGTTGTTTTGGAGACTGTTAATGATCTTGCGACATATATCTCATGGGAAAATGGTAGACGGAAGCAAGAGATGTTAATGGATACCAAGTCAACTTTAATTGAGCAAAGAAATAAGCAAATCTCCAATTTCGCTATAAATCATATCAATTACGAACAGTTGCTAATTGATGAATTATATAAAAAATGATTTTGTAAACTTTTGTTAATTTATAATGATGATAAGAATAAATTTTAATGTTCATTTGATCAGGAAAATATATTTTCCGAAAGAAAAACAAATTTCTCTTAAGAAGATTGAACGAAGATAAATATATAATTAACTTCCAATTTCACCTGCGTCTGAAACAACAACAGATAATTAGAATAAATGAAGTAGAGTGGAAGCGAACACAACTTAAATATTCATTAGGAGAAGCGAATAGCGAAATTGCAGTGCAATCTGAACCGGTAAGATTTGTATAAATACCATCATTAAATGCTAGTGTTAGACAGAGCTGTATTGATCATGAATATGGTGAGATCAGTTACCATGGCGAAAGATCATTACATCATTTCATAGGTAAGTAAATATCGGTTTGTATGTAAATTAGATGGTGGAATGCAAATTGATGTAAAAGATCTTCCACTTATTATATTTCTTGCAGCGCCATTACCAGTTGTTGTGGAAATGATTCTGGTGCAAAAGAGAATGTATATTTCATACAATCCTGCCACCTTAGCGGTAGCATCTCCAATGTAATTTGGCTTTCCAATTTTCGTTTTCCTTTTCTTTCATCATCGACATATAACATTTTATTTGGTTGATCGATATCCTCATATCCATATCTTCATCCATCTACATCAAACATAGAGTGACATACTTATTCAAAGATATTCGACTATTTCTTCCTCCATTATTTTCCGATTTTTTTTTTCGTCAAAGATTTTCTTTCTTCTATTCAATTCCTTTCAAAATCAATAGTAGAATAATAGGTGGAGATGTGAAGAAGAAGGAATGGGAGGAGGAACAAACTCCATCAAACTTTCATTAATAGGAAACATAGCTAAGCGATTTACTGCTCTGAGTCATGAGCATAATAATAGAAGGAAGAAGGAACCTCGACAATCACCTCTTTTTCTATGTCAATCTTTTTCGACGGTTCATAATTTCTCGTCACTCATTTTCACCTTATACTTCATTATTTTTGTTTCTAAAAGATTTGTTTATCTAAGTCTTATCACTACCTATGCACATGAATGGTAATAAACAATAATCCTTCGACGACCTCAAAAATATATGTAAAAACAAAGTCAAACTAAAGAAAACTGATAAGTATACCACATATATCTTCTCTTCGTCAATAATCAGGACGTTGTCGTCCGTCCTCTATGTATCATGACTTATCTTAAGCAAGGGTAAATAGAACGAACGGTTGGAACGGATGTATCATATCATCATCGTCATCATCATCAGTCAAACCAATATAAGCCACAAGTCTAGCTAATTATTCAATTCTCCTTTGTCATTTTCATGTTAGCCTAGTTTTTGGCTTCGATTTCTCCATGATGGATCATTTGTTTGTCTTTCATTTCCCCTCGACCAACACGATATGTTCAACTTAATCACATATACCGTCTCATTCATATATCGTTCACCGAATTAGTTCGATCAATTTATCAATCCAAACCTCATCTGACTCAGAAAATAGTTTTCATAAGAATTTCACAATGTCAAATTGACATAAAATTGGCCTTCAAAACAAATCATAGGAAATCGATATAATTTTCATTATTCTCTGCCTATTCTATTACTTGAAGAATAAGGTTGAATTTTAAGAAAAATGAAATCGTTCCATTACATTATTCTTCCAATATTAGTTGTACATTTCCTATGTTCTATAGACATATTTATTGGAGCAATGTTATGTCATAATTGAAGTTCGAACTTGAAACCGAATGCCTTAAGCATTCACTCCCTATTCGTTTCGTGCACATTTCACCCAATTATTCTAATGATTGTCATATGATCTCGCACATTCGGAGAATCTTTTCTATTCGTTCAGGCGAAGGATACTGCAAATCTCATGAAGTTCTACAAGATTCACATTTATGTTTTCAAACATCTATGTTAAGTGTGTCCGGTTAGAGGAATGGGATTTGATAAAAAGGGAATATTCTTTTGGGAAGTTCATTCTTTAGATGAAAGAATAATTTTCTTCGGATGAATATATCATAATTTCTCTAAATTTTATGGATTAAGTGTAAAGTTGCTTTTCCTTTTCATTCGTCTTCTCCGCTACTTTATCACGCTTCCAACACAAAATAGATCAAGGATACACATTCTTGGAATCACCCCATAAAAATTATTGTGTTTGATAATAATTGAGTTTTATTTTAAACAATCTCGAACTTCCGAAAATGTACAAAGGAACAAAATTTCTCGGTTAGATTCGTCCTATGAAACTTCTCCCGTCATATTTCTCCCACCCAACTTAAGCCTCATTTAACATGAGTAGTAAGTGAAGACGTTTTCGATAGAAAAGCTGGATACGAAATGTCTCCTAATGACCTTTTAAGTTAAGTTAAATCTCTTATAAGAGAAAAGTAAGTGACCGTTGGCGATTGGAGAATGTCGTACGGTTTTCTAATGGAATAACCTGAGACATTTATACGAGAATGATGGGAGAAGAGAATCTCAATTAGTATTAAATTTTGATTTCAAGTAGTCTTACTCTACATTTCAAGATATGAGGATATGTATCATCTGAATAGGTATAGCGGTTGACAATACCTGGGATGTCTCCAATGTCCGGTTTTCGCTTCATATGAAGAAGAAGTCTTTCCAAGTGATAAAAATAATAAGAATAAGAATGGAGATGGAATACTAGTAGTGATGTGTGATAGAAAACATGAAAAAATAGGGAGACTCTGACGGAAATATGATAATGTCACGCAGCATCTGCATTAAAAAAGACGAATGTGAACGGATCAAAATGAAGAAAGGAAAAAAAAGTATAAAACTTAATAATGAAAAGAGAATCTTCTTTATTTTTCTATTTCATTTTCATTCTATTGTGAAATGAGGGATAGGCGAAGATAATGAACGCTTTTCTAATATAGTTGTTAATTCGGCAATTTCAGCAAAACGAAAATAAATACAGGTTCGATTTGCCTTCCTTCTTCCTTTATTCTTCTTCTTCTTGTTTTCGATGAGAATATTCAATTTCTTAATATCGTCCAAAAGCGACAAGAGGAACATGGATGAATCTCAAAAATTGAGGTTCTTAAATCTATTAATTGCCTTTATAGAAAACAATTGAGTAATTTAAAGGAAGAATTATATTTCTCAAATATCTAATAGTATAATCTGTAGAGATATTCTAATGTGAATTTATCGTCCAACTATCAATAGAATAGATGAACATCCATCGTTTATTATTATTATTATTATTATATAATCATCTGCAGTAAATTACTACTTTTAAGGAATGAGACAATTAACTGACAGAAATTCTTTCGTGACGTATATTTCTGTCATCCACGTTATATTTGAATAATTCCTTTTCATATTCTGAGATTTCTTCAAACAATTCTCGTACATTAAATGATTGCTGTTTTCTTCTTTTATTTGTTTACTCATCTTCTTCCCCCTTAAAATCACTTTTCATGATTCCTATTAATACTTCAATATTTTTCACATTTCCCTACAAATCTTCAACAAATCGAACGGTCGAATAACAATAACATTCGTAACATTTCTTACCGGAGAACATACCTTACAAAGTACTTCACTTCTATTTTAGCCTTCTCACTTATTGAGTTTGAAGTACGATTGATTTTTATTTATTCATTTTACAAACTTCCACTTCTCACAATTCCATTCGATTAGTCAACAGAACCTATCAGATAAAAACCTCTGAAGTGTCAAAAAGTTTTATTCGTTTCGAACGGTCATTCCAGATTCTTCTTCTAGTTTCTTTTCACGTTTGACATGATTTCTTTTATTTAGATATTCTAACAACTTTAGACAAGAACAAAACAATTGTTGTTTAGCGACGTCGTTAGAATAAGTAGTGTTCCTCGAAAAAAACTTAGTAGATTAACATGGAAAATTAATCTTTGAATTTCCGGTTAATGGACTATTTTTCGTATTCATTGTATCTGATAGGAAGAATTAGCACATTTCCGATAATCATGGATAATTTCATAGGAATATTTCTTTTCGTTCAAGATCATGAAATTACGTCGCTTTCTTTAATTCATTTAAGATGAATTGTACAATGATGGTACCATTTCCTATCACAAAAATTAATGTTGATAATTATAGTAATTGTCTTTTAATATTCTTAATTATTATGAAAATTTACTAATGAAATTAGGAATTCCTTTGGATGAAGAACAAAAAATTTTCATTGTATCATTTCTCTAGAGGGAAATATGAAAAAGTTGCTAATGAATAAATCATATATTCCGTAAGATAATCGATAATCTCTTAACGATAGTTCTATAGTTTCTTGATCCAACTTTCCGAGTACAGCGACGAAAGGTTTCCTAATATAAAACAAGGTAAGTTTGTCATGCAAAGATCATAATTTTGTACGAGTATTTTAAGTTTAGTGTCACGTACTTCTTGAAGATATGGCAGTAGCTAAATGTAGATAAATGATTCCGGAGATCCGACACCGCGGTGAATTCACGTCTTCATTTTATAATCGTCATCAAAGCTGATAGTTTTCCATTTCGTGTGGTGGAAGAGTAGATTCGGTTCTCTTCATCTTCAATTATCTTTCTCAAGATATGGTAATTGTGGAGAAAAGATAAAAAGGAATTACGAGACAAGTATCGTATTCGATTACGCGATCATTGGACAGGAGACAATGAATTATCTGTAAAATAAGAAGATAACCGATTAAATTGATTATCCGATATTTCATTGGATTCTCCTTCTTAATTTTTCCTTTGACGAAAAGAAAAAGATTTCTATTGTTTTTTGCATGGACGTTTAATTGGAAATAATCGTTCAACATCACGGTCGAACTAAACGAATACAATTGAATTTTTTTTAAGAGAAATCGAATATGTTTAAGAAATGATAGGATCAGGTCTGTGATAGGAACTGAATGTTCCCTTAAATGTTTATATGTTCATATACCAGTGATTGTATCGATTAGACTTAGAATAACCGATCTTTTACTCTGATCAATTCATTCATCCATGTAGATGTTTATTTACTTTACAACGGGAATAATATGAATTTTTGATAAGTTGGGAAATTTATTGAAATGAATTTTTCTTGAAAAAGTATAAATATCTGGAATTGGTGGAAGAATGAATTGATAATGTCGATATTCTAATTGTTGTTGTTAATAAAGTGGACATAACTTATGAATAATTAATTACAAATGTGTCTTCATTCATCAAAATAAATATCGTTCTTTTATTTATTAATTTATGAATTTACGATATATCTTACAGATGTATACTTTAAATTATATGGACTTCTTGAATGGAAGAAAACTAGTAGTATAACACACAAGAAGAAGAACTAACGATTCATTTAATATGAACCTCTTCCAAGAATTGTGTTTTGTTATTCGAATTTATTCATCTAATTGATACGTCGTCTATTACCATCACTACCACCATCACATCTACCACTAGTCAATTACTCATCAAATTACTTTTATGTAGCAATACATAATGATATATAATTTATCTAGTTGAATATATTCATTCAGTCATGTCGACAAGAAAAGAATGAAGTTGAATAATTAAAATCGATCTCTATGGATCGATATTGATAAATGGATGGGTCGCTGGTTAGATTGGTTAGACTGAGAGAATACGACAGTGAACATGCAATATTATATCTGAATGTTAAAAGTTATTTGCGCACCATTAAATTCAGAAGAAAACGAAAAAAATATATGATATAATATGAGATATTATTCAATATGAAGACCGACAGACAGACCATCCATTCGACGGTAAATGTTATGTAAGTCCTCTATATTTGTGGGTAAATGAAAGAAATGAGTATATGAATCTCCATTCGACTATATCAATCTTATGCAGTTGGTGTCTTATTTTAAGAGGTCTAATTTTCTTTCGTTCTTTCATTCTCTAATGAATGATATCATTTTATCTTTATTCTATTATGTTCATGTTCGTCATTTCATTCAAATCGTCATTTGTAAATGACAATTACTTATTCATCTCAATAACTTTTAATATTAAAGTCGTTTGGTGATTTCAGTTGACCTGTTTAATACATCGATGGTTTTTATCGATTGACATCATTTATTGCATCTTCACTAAGTTTGTGTTCGGTGAATATTCATTTTGAGAATATAAATGTTTCTTCTTTTCAACTGACGTCGTTCTCAATAAGCTTTTCGCCTTTTCCTGTTGAGGGTTGTCAGATAGTCACTTTTCTCAGTTGTCATTCACAATCAGAATGTTTTTTGCAGAAAGTTCAAATGTATAATAATAAAAGAATTATAATACGAACATAATATTAATAATAATTATAATTAATTATTAATAATAATAATGGAATCGCTTCTGTTTAGTTTTAATGGTGATTCCCATCATTCATCATCCTTTAATGAGTTAAACATTAATGACAAACCATTTCACGAGTAGTGAATATGAAACATTGTGGTTTCCATCTGGTACATCGTTAAGCGTAGAAGAATGTTGAAATTTAATTATCACGTGCAATAGACATTAAACAAACATCCGATATATTCTGCTGATCCTTTATCTGTTCGTCGTCAATCGTAATATTTGAAAAGGTGCTCTTTGAAAATATTTCCGAGTCGTGTCTTTCCCATCAATTCCTTCTTTTTATTCTATTCATCGAGTATGCAATTCGTGAAATATTATTGGAAGTCATCTTCTTCCTAATTTCCATGTTACATCTCTTTCGATTTTCCATACGTTTCTTCTGTTTCGGAAGCGAAATTACAAGTGTTGTTGAATATAGATTACTATAATTAGAGAACTTGCAAATTTTTTACTTACCGGAAGTTGCAATTTTTATGCATAGAAAATGTTCACATCAGTTTAAATATTATCAACTCATCCAAAATGATTTTAGTAATTTTTTCTTCGTATTTTCGTTTATTCTTCTTATGTCGAGACGATGGAAGTTTTGTGAAGTAAAACAAGAAGTAAGAAAAAAAATAAATGTTCTGTCGTTCAATTGTGTAATTATTGAACGAATCACTTTGATAAAATGAACAATAACTTTATTATTACAAGTAAATTTTATTGTATTTTTAATGCTACTAGTAAAATGAAGAAATGGCGAATGAACATTGATGAAAACGGCTGTCGTTATAATAAAATAACTGAAGGGAAATACTTTTATTTTTATGGTTACTTTTATGTTATTTCCATTACCATTTAATCGGTTGATGTGATTTATATGGGAGATAGTTAATGTTGTTTTCCTTCTTCGTCGTTGTAACATTAATGTTTATTGATCGATAGTAGATATTGTAAAATGGTTTTTTTTTTGGGATATCAACTATCATCTATTTGAAGTACGTCGGATATTCTGATTTATTTCAAAACATCTTTCACTTTGGCATCCCACCGAACACCACCATCACCATTACACCACCCACCATAGCTTAATGTAGTCACGAAATGGTAAATGTAAAGAATATCGGAAAGAAGAAAATTTAGTAATAATAATAATAATAATAATAATAATAAACAAATCACATCAATTTCATTCTGAGAACTAAATCGAATTATTTTTTTCAAAAAACTATTTATTGTTTTTTCGCCATTTTCAGACGTATCGATTATTTCCCCAAAGAAATTGAAAGTTTTAAGAGCTAACCAACTAGTAAGTGATGTTTGTTAGCAGTTACACCATCTACATTTGATTAAGTTCCCATCAATTAGTGATTCTAAACAAACTAATCAACTTTGCATCGCAAACATTGTTTTCCTAGGTGCGATTTAACGAAATAGAACTGACTAATTTCACATCATGGAACTTTTCCGTTCACGTCTCATCCACAATGGATAAGAAGATCGGATGAATTGAAGTTTCATTCTTATAATTTACTTTTCTTTTCCACTTCTTCTCTAGTAAGTTGTGGTTCGTAGCCATATCGTACTATTAATCTAAAAAGAGACGAAGAAAGTGAATGTCAATTATAAATGTGATGAATCCCATCCACTATCTAACTGTCAGGTTGATCTTTCAACAGAAGCGATGTTGATATTTCGATAATTGGAATATGAAATGTCTTCATCCCAACTGAATTTCTTAAGGTTCAACCTAATTGAAAACACCGAATCATGTGGTCTTAATAAAAACAGATTAAAATGCTATATCCTGAGGATGGTGTTTTTGCTCTTCTTCATTCTACTTACGGAAACGCCATGATCTAAAAGATATTAGAAGATTAACATTATATTACAACAGTTTCATTTGAACCGAATGGACACTGGTCGAATGAGAAAGTTAAAGAGTTTCGTACATCCAAATTATATTTAATTATAAAAAATGATAGATGTTTTTTGATGAATGTTGATCCCATAAATGTCACAGAACTTTCTAATGCAATGGAATGCCATAATTTAAGTAAAAAATTTACGCGTTCACTTTAAGTGTTTAGTTGAGAAATTTCAAATTATTTAACCATGTTCCATCTTCCTTCTTGCTTTTTATTAGAATAAACTAATTCGTTTATGTACATCGACATTCAAGTCTATCGTCATTCGAACAATCAGTCGTTCGTCTTCACCATTCCGACCAACCACATATTACGTATTCTTTGTAATTTTTCGACATTCATTCAATTTTAGCATAATTATTCGTCATATTCTCTTCCGGTTTCTTTTTATTATAGGAAAGGAATCAAACCAATCGATAAACATAGTATTCGATTATTTTCTTTATTTACAGTTGAAGGGAAAGTCAAAGAAGACATAGTTTACGCAGTAGTCGTCTAGTGTACTCTACGAATATTGAGTGAGAACGATTTGTGGGAACAGTTGTCGACAACGGTTTACTGAAGGAAGCCCATAAATCGTGGCAGTTATAGTGTCTGATGAGTGGCGGTATAACGAAATGAAATTCATGAAGCCCGACCTAGACTTGAAAATTATATTTCTCCATATTATTTGTAGTGCGGACAATGAAGACTTATCTTTAACACTCATCTCGAGAAAGCTTTTCGTCGTTCGGCAATCTTTCTACTTTTCATCAATTGTTGCCATCGAAATTAATTGAAATGAAATGTGTTTTGATTCGGTAGCGCGATAAGACAGTTGCCCTGCTTCTTCTTGATATTAATCAAATATTTCTAGTTTTCTTTCTTCGATATTCTCTGCATTCTGTCAAACATTCAATCTCACAATGTTTATATGATATTGATTTGAAACATCTGTATCTTTACAAATTTTTCCATTTATATCTCTCTTAGGTTTTAATCAAGAATGATGAGAAGTCTCTTTTTAACTATAAATGTGATAATGTATTTAAAAGGAATTTCAATTGTTTCAAAAAGTGTCTAATGTGGTTGTGTATATAAACAGTACCAATTTGGACATAGACCAATAGACCAAACAGAAATGAGTCTGGATGGCGAAATATAAGTGGTAAAAGTAATTAAACTGGATGGTTTATTTGTAAATTGATCGTCGTTAGTTTATCATTCGACAGAAGATGAAATATTTATTGTGATTAATGACTATTCAAATATATCAACGATTCCTCATCATTCATTCAATGATGGCCTAACCTCAGTGGAAGCATTTCATTCCACTTTTTTTTTAGTAAAGAAGGTAATAACTAGTATGTGTGCTAGCTAACTGTGCGATTTGATTGCACTTCAACTAATTCATCCATTCAACCAATATATCTCACTCATTTAATTCATATGATAAAGAAGAAAAACAATTATGGAAGTAAACAGTCGTGCGGAATAATAAGGTGGAGTAACGAATATAGGCAAGATAATCTTTTATTTAGAATTATTACGGTTCTTCCAATTTTTTAACAAATGCAATGGAAATGAAATACTGATCATTAAACTTTCACTTCATGTGTCATTAGACTTATTCATTCTCTTCAAATAGTTGTTAGTTAACCATTAGTTAGGCTAATAGTTAATCTGAATGAGTTTAGTAAATGGATGAATTCGATGAGATCAGTTCAAACTTGCTACATGATACGAATATATCGATATAGCCATTCATGAAGACCATGATCCCGTTTCCATTATCTTTATCGCATAAAAAAGGAGAATATTTCAATTAATTTTCGCTCAATTTTTTGTTTGTTTTTCTGCCCAAATAGTAGTCCTCATTGAATTCGACGATTAAACTCGTCCCAGCGTGACGAACATGAAGAAGGAGAAAAGAAAAAGTTTCAATAAATTGAAACTATCACAAGGTGATTCATCATTCATTTAACCACCATTTTCAACATAATTATTACAATATGAATAGTTAAGCAAAAAATAGAATAGTTCGACGATTTTTTCAATTATCTTTTAGTTATCTTCCTTAATTGAGAATTGAAGATGAATAAGAAGAATAACATTCATCTCCAATTCATAAACGAGGAAAGAGGAGACGATCTCCAAGAGAAACGACTCACTAAATGAACAATTGGAGTATCAGAATATCCGATTGATGGTTAATTTTGCCAATGTAGTCTCAAACACTCCTTTCCAACAATAATAAACATATTAAGAAAATATTTCTTCGTTATCATCTCGACATGCGAATGATCATTTATCATCAACAACTAACTTTTTTTAGTGAACTTCGTAATCATCATAACGTGGAAGACAGTTTATAATTGATAAGAAGTCATTGAGTAGATAGCTGAGAAAGATGAAGAATAATATGAAATCGAGTGAAGTAGGAAGATATTTGTCAGATTCTTTAAGGAGAATACTTATCGTCTATTTATGAAATTCTTTCAAAGCCTCGAGAAGATTCTCGCACAAATCACATCAAGTATCGCATTCTGAAAGAAATGTTCACTTTCTGCTCAAGTGCTCTTAAAGTAGAAATAACAAGATGTTCGGATCAATGAGGATAATGTTCAAAATTTTCTTTTCCCGGATAATTATATGAATGATTTCATGTACTTATTCGACGAACAATGTGAAATAATTATCATTTATTTATTGTTCATTCATTCCATTTATTTATTTATTTGGATAATTGTGAGAGGAAATTGTTTGGAAGAAATTGTTGGATTGAAGGAGTGTGCCCTTCTTCTTCAACTTTTTCCCTCTGAACTGATTTAAGTGAGAAAAATGTTTCATGGGAAACTTCTTCATAAGTTCAAACAAGAGAAAGGTAAAAGTGATATGAATAAATCCATTATCAAGTTGGTGAAAGAAAGGAAGGAAGTTGCTCAGCCTCAACTATTCGTGAAAACATTTTTAATTCAAAAGTGAATTATTTTCCTAAAATAGAACTTCACTTACTATAAAGTTTTGTTTAGTTGGAATAATTTTCCAATTTCTCACTCGTTTATTCACCTTTCCATTTATTTTGCTGTAGCGAAATTTGACCAAATTTTCTTTATTTAGTCGAATAGCCGATGGCCATTCAATTTACCAATGATGGCATGGCGTCAATTAGTTCTTTACACAAACAATGACTTCCAAACTGCCATTCCGTATTCACCAACGATCACTACGGGATACATTCTCATATAAGTATAGACAATAGATGGGAAGTCGTTTGTGAACTGAATCAAATGATGCACTACCGTTAAAATGTCATTTGGCGTATAAATAGATAAATGAAGAATTAATGATTATTAGTTAAGATCAAAAACTCATTTTGCTTCATCCTCCCGATGGGTAATTATATGGCGGAACTCGGAATTCCATGATTGATCATACATAATCAATAATTTCATTGTGGATGTCTATTCTTTCACTATCTCACACCTGAAACGATTAGTAAAAAAGATAGAGACACATTATGTTGTTTTTTTTCTCCTACCTTAATTGCCTTTAGGTATGTGATACCTTTTATAGTTATTGAAGTGTTACAGGATGTATAAACGCCATTTAAATTTTGGTAAATATGTGATTAGTTCCTGAACTTAATTTCCACAACATTTTCAGGAAGAATCGAAAGTATCGTTCGTCCGACATTCTTCCATTCGCATAAATTTCCTAGCAAATAATTTTTTTTTCAAAAAATAGGTTGGTAAAAATTTATCATATTCATTTTATTCAAATTACAACTCAATTGTTTCATTTTGAATGAGAGAATGAGAAGATTCTTCAAATGACAGATAACACAGAATTAGAAATTACGTATCTCAGAAACAGTGACATATTGACGGTGGTTTTATCAATATAAAGGTCATTCTGCTTCATTACATCGATAAGATAATTGTCTTTATCCCTCGAATTATTTTCATCGTGTAGAAATAGATCAAATTAGACATGTTCTTACAACAAATTAATTTAATCAATTCTAGCAAAAATTTTCCGTCAGACTATAGTCAAAAGAAAATAATAAATTTAAACAAAATTTCTGCTTCAATTAATAGAATAAATGAACTTGTGTTGTCGGGAAGATAAACAACTCGCTCATTTAATTATCGAATACTTTCCCCCTTATGAGAAGAAGTGAAAGAATGTTTGGTTTGCGTGAAGGAATCTTCTTAATTTTCGAAAGTTATCGGATAATTATTGTCGTCATATTTGTTTCACTTCTTCCTCTACTTCTTCCACCTCGTTCTTTGTCATATGCTCCATTCATCAATGCATAATCACCTGAAGAATAGTTCATCGCATTTTCTTCTTCTTCTTCTTCCTCATCTCGAAAAATCAATTTCATCGTTTGTTAAATTTTTGTTATTACTTTCTTCCATAACATCGTTCGTCATTTCTCTTACTTCTGAATGACATTCAGTTTCTTCTCCTAATAATCATCAATCATCTCCATCTTTTTTACAATTCATATCAAGCGATTTTCTCCATTTTTTGCTCTGCATCATCTCCCTGATATTTTTTTGACATTCTTTTAATCAAATTTCAGATTTATCAGTTTTTAGAAAAATAATCAATGAACTTTACATAAGTGCATCTGCTGTTATTTCTATATAAATTCACGAAAATTCATTGCCATTGTTAATTTCAATCATTTATATTCGATTTTTATGGTAAAAAAAATGAAAATTTTCCAACACTCTCTACTTTGTCTCCTGATAAAGCTTATGTGCATTTTTCCAATTCACGGCATATTAGTACGTCATGTAACGGAAACGTATTCAATTGAGAGACATCGATACACATGTTATCGATGTTCATCAATGATTAGTGTTGAACCACCAAATCTTCTGACGATTACCGAATGGAACTCAAAAGAAATTTTTAAAGAATTGAAATTAGATGAATCATCAACAGAAATTATTAGTGCCAAGATGTTGCCATCGAAAGTATTGGATAATGATTTCAATAAATATTTTAATTTACATTTGACAACGGAACAAAATCTCCAACTAAAGCAGAAAGCACATTTGTCACCAGTGAAACGGACGAAAAAGAATGAAATCATTCCTCAAATTGATCGAGAATATTTTTGCAAGAAAAGATATTGTTCATGCCAATCTGAATGTCAAATATCTCTCAAAATTATGATAATGTTGAAGAATAAAGAAAAACACAATTTATCATTTAACAAATACTTTCTGAGAACGAACAATAACAACATGGAGAGAATTGAACCGATTATTGAATATCTTCATGTCAATCTAGTTATCGATGATTTGCTTGACGAAGCATTACGATGGCCAACATCGAATGACATAGAACCGGTATTGGTAGATATAAAGCCGATAAATATTAAATTAAAAGAATCTATTCCTGATTCTAGAATTCCGTCAATCGTTCACCATTTACCCTTAGCTTCGTCGAGCGATTTGTTTAATCGAAAATTGTTAAACAACCAAATCGAATATCAGTTGTCTACTAATTTCACATTGACTGATTTGGATATGATAGCGGAGGCTCGAGGAATTGGATATCGGGAGAAAATTGAAAAATTTCTTTTCGACATTTTGAACATGCCGTTAAAACGACAGAACTATTTACAACATCTGTTCGATATTGATGAGAAGAAAGATCATTTAAATTTAATTCTCCAAAGATTTCTGGATAGAGAATTGTATTCGGAAATGTATTTCAAACTTTCTGTTCGATATTTGAACGAATCGGTAAATAATGAGAAGGAGAATATCAGTTGGACTGTCCTCCATATCATAGTATTGGATGTTAATGATAATTCACCAAAATTCTTGCATGCTTTCGAAAAAGTGACTTTCGATGAAAATCAACCAGCTTCACCCTTAATCCAATTGAAAGCATTCGATAAAGATGAGAATAATAAATTGACTTTCCATTTAGAGAAATCAATTCAAAATTTTCAGAAATGGATTAAAAGGACAAGATTTATCCATTCAAGATCACTATCATCTGACTATCGACAATCATCATCGAGTAGAAGATTAAATAAATATCAAGAATCGATAAAACTTGTAACGAATTCCTTGATAAAACTACCAAAACAATGGATGGAATTTGAAAGGAATGGAAGAAATATTATAAATTTGGAAGAAATTGATACGATTTTCGCGAATATTCTTCAATTGAATATAAAATATTTCGAGAAACATTTCATGATTGAAGATGATGAAATTATTTTAAAACAAGAACTCGATTTCGAACAGTTGTACCACATTCTCCGAACGGATTTAGAGCATTTAGAACGATTTATTATTAGGAATCAGGACATCGATCTAACCAAATTATTCTTCGGAAATATTGAACAACAATCAATCCATTTCTATTTTCTAATTTATGTGGATGACGGAAGTGATCTAATCAAATCAACTAACAACAACAACCGTTATGAGTTGTTCGAAATCGTTATTAATGATATCGACGATAATCTTCCGGAATTAATTCATACGATTAATGGAATAGGCGATATGGAAATTGTGAAAAATGAAAAGAAATTTCAATCAAATTGGCTCAATGACATTTGTAGTAATGCTATGAAAATTTCTAATTTACATATGAAAATTAAGGAAGATTTATTTCTGGAAACAATTTTAATTTATGTGATGATCGAAGACAATGATATTTCATTAAAATATAATGATTATTCAGTAAAATTGTTTGTTGAAAATAAGACGTTGGAACATTCTCTAGTCTTGCTCGATTTCTCGGAGAATGAACAAAAAAAGAAGAAATTTCTTATCCAACAATCTCAAAGGTTCTATGGCTTGTTTGCAAAGCATTTAAGTTTTGATGCTGAATCATTAACATCAAATTTATTGAATCTTGCTATTAAGTTACATTCTTTGAATTCTATGAGTTGCATCGGAATATCGATAGAAATTATTGACCGAAACGATCATGGACCGGAATGTGTGACCGAAGGAAATGATGGATATTTCATGAAAATGAGAGATGTCCCTATCATATCAATACATACGAATAAGAACATTGAATATCAGAGAGATATTTCGAAAAAGTTCCGTTGTCATGACAACGATTCGACTGCGGAAAATAATAAAATCATATTCAATTTAGTTGATACACAAGCAATTATTCATGATGAATCGTTTAAATATAATCAAAATATTTTATCTTATTCGAACGATGACCGTCAATATCATTTAAAGATGAAGGATGATAAATATTTAGATTTGAGTGTTGAAACGACGAATACCAAATCGGAAGAACAATTCCAAGTCTTTTATTTATCATTCTATATAACCAGTTTTGTAGTACATTCATTAGAGGACGCTCTATTGAATAAATACGGGGAATGGAAAGCTCTAATATTGATGATTGATTCAAATGAGGAAAAGTTCAACATTTTAAGCGATCGAATTGAACAGAAATATAATTATAACGAAATGAAACGATTAAGAAATTTGGATACATTCGGAGAGAAGATAAACAATAAAAAATTCAATTTTACATCTAATGGATTCAAGTCGTTGTATTCCGATGAAGTAATCGATTATACGTACGATAAATTAATGAGAAGGACAACACAGAATCATCTGACAACTTCTAGTTCTTTGAAGAATTCATGGAAATATAAAATGACTTTGGGCTTAGCTGTCGCTGTTGGTTTTATTCTATTTTTGTTAGCGATCGCCTTCATTATGGCAACGAGGAAAAGTAATATGATCGATAAGAAAAGGAAACGATTATTCAAACAACAACAATTCCGTCAGAAACATGTGCAAATGTATTTAAAGGACAAAAATAAAGATGCGGATAAGAATGATGGTAATGGTATGAAGATGAAAGAGGAATCGTTTGAGAATCCTTCTCCCACCATATTTAATGTCTTACCCAAATATTCTACGGAATTTGCAATGAAACAATTTAATCCGAATGAAATTAATTTATCGCGACCATTATCCCACTTGGAAATGGAGAGGAAGAAGATTGAAGAGATTCATCGAACAATCGAAGGAAATGAATCCGAATCGACAAGTTCCTCACAATTGCCAATGAATCACAGTGATCAATATAATTATTATGAATCCAATTCAAATAATAATAACAACAACAATAGACAATATGATTATTCCACACAACATCGTAACAAAGAAGAAGTGTTGATGATAGATGTGAAAGAGAAAGATCAATCAATTCGGAAAACTGTTCGATTTAATCCATCATCTCCAAATATGCAGTTGACGAGAATGCATGAAACTCAAAAATGGCTTCAAACAAATTCATCGTCATCAGATGAAGGTTGTTATGGAAGTTCAGAACTTTCAGCTGTCACACAACAACAACTCAAATTACACAATAATCAAATTAAACGACAATCTTATGATACTGTATCCGATTCAATAACGGCTGAAAAAGAAATAATAGTTCCCCAAAGGAATAATTATGATAGTTCGTGGTCCGATTCTAGAAATGGAAAGAAATGTTTAATGAAAAACGAAAATGAAAATAATCATAAAATTGATTATCAATTGCACAAAGCACAACCAGTTCAATTAAGATGGACGAAGTCGTTGAAGGAAGGAGAAGAGAATCATGAAGAGATTAACAATTACGGAATATGTCGCTCCAAAACATTGACACAATACTCTGAAACGAATTCCTCAACATCCTCAAATCTTTCTGCGTCGAACATTTTGACGACTGGAATTGTGAATGCTTCATTCAGAAATTTCGAACGATTATATCATAAAACGGATTCGATTAATAATCTGATTAATAATGAGATTGCAGATGATTCACCAAATTCATTGATTGTTAATGCAGATAATAATTGTTTAGAACTAACACCCAAATTACTACCTCGTGCTTCATTCGTTTAGAAATATTTGACAAAGAGTTTATTTTCTAAATTTAAAAAGAATCTCATAAATATCTCTCCTTTTCCGCAATTCCGCTCATTTGCTACCTCATTCTTATTCATATCTTTTTATTATTATGGAATATATTTTAATTATTCTAATAAAATATAATTTATAAAAAACTTTCTTCTACTTCTCTTCCAATTCTCTGACTTTTCTTACTTACACGATATTCGTATATAATTCTACATAAAATTGAACAATTTAAAAGAATTTCAAGAAATTTTACTTAAGTCTTACTCTGCAACTATGGTATTATTATAAATATATCAAAGTATTATTTTATTTGAAAGAAATATTGTGCTATTATTGTGGAATAGAGCACGTATATTCATGTTATTAATCTTGATATCTGTTGCTTCATGTTAACTATTATACTTACAAGTTTGGAGATTTAATCATTTATATAATAATTTATAATGAAAAAAAATTTTGAACATAAGAGGTAAAATAACCTCCTATATTACAGTAAATGAAATAATTGAATTTGTGTAATTTTTGTAATCGTTCCCATTACAAGTAATGGGAACGAAGTGAATTTGTGTAATGAAATATAATTAGAAACTTGAAAGTTCCAAGAGAGGTTGAAGAGAAAGACTTATTGAATGATTTCTCTCCTAAAAGAAATAATAAAAATTTATTTCCTCCGACTTCTGTTCAATGAATCAATTTGATTACTGAGAATCGATTTTGGAAACAATTAAATCGTTTAATAAAAACGTCAATTGTTCAAACATATGAAAAGGTCAAATCAAGTCGAAATCATTTACAGCGTAGATGGAATAGAAATAATGGTAATTTATGTTCGTAAGGAAAACATATAATTTCGGTTAGTTAATGCGTTTACTATCTCATCAATAGAAACCACGAATCTCTTCGCTCTCTTCAATTCTCCGACATCTTTCTCAACTGCATCACATGCCTAACAGTTCTGCTATCAGATAAATAACAATTATTTTTCCTTTTAATTCATCCATCATGATTCGAATATGTTTATCGTCTCCTCTTCTTTCATCGACCGTTATAGAATTATAAGAAAGAATGATTGCATATCTCTGTTCGGAAGACGTGAGATCTGGGATGGAGAAGAGAAAGAGGAAGATGTAGATAGAAGTTCAGCGCATGCATCTCCTTAAAATGAACGTTATCATTAATGTTATTATTCATCCATCTCTTCTTCATATGTTAAAACGCAGAAGGAATGATCTTAGAAAAATAAATAAGAGTTATGGAGATGCAGCGAATGTAAGATATGTGATGATGAGTCGTTTAAGCGAAGAAGAATTACATTCTAAAATAATTACTTTGAACGTTTCTTGAATGGGAAAGATATTAAACAGAAACATTTTTTTCTGTTCCATCAATTTACTTTCTTTTTATTCTTGTCTGAGAAGGAACTATAATAACCATATCATAATTCCGACGGATTTAATCCAATTTTCTGATAACAATTTACAATTTTTCATTATAATTGAAACGAAATTAATAATTTATTTATATTTCCACATCTTCCTATATTAGACGATTCGCCAAATAACAGAAATAAATCAGATTATCCATTTAAGAGAATGAACGGAAATAATAACAATAATAATGAACCACCAGTCATATCAAAATCAGGAAGCATTTCCCAAATAACAACTGCTACATCAACTACAAAAGTACCTAGTCCTTCTGAATATTCACATAATACCAATCCCCATCGATACTCCCACTATCATTCGAACAAGGATACTACGTTCACTAAAATCTTCGTCGGTGGTCTTCCTTATACGACGACCGATGCTCGATTAAAACAATTCTTTGAGAAATATGATAAGATAGAAGAAGCTGTCGTTATAACAGACAGACAAACAGGTTTGTATCTTTTATATTCATTTTATCACTTTACAATTTATTACTTCATTCATTCTCTTTCAGGCAAGAGTCGTGGCTATGGATTCGTTAAATATTTTATATTTATATTTTATTTTTCAATTTATTCTTTTCAATTTCAAGGTCACCATGGCAACGGCCGAAGGAGCTGCACGTGCCACCAAAGATCCTAACCCATTGATCGATGGTCGAAAGGCAAATGTTAATTTGGCAGTGATCGGAGCCAAGCCCAAAAATTTAACAACACCAACTCAAACTTATGGTACATTTTCTTTATTCCATCTTTTTGCAGAATTGATCTGATAGCGAACTTGATAGAGTATAAAGTGTGAAATTGTGTGAATGTACATCATCAGTGTTTTACTTTTTGTTGTTGTTTTCATTAAATGTTGTTTGTCAATTGGTTCATACCATTCCATTTCACTCCATCTTCTATTTTGAGAAATAAGTTAATAAACGAGGAGATATATTTAGAAAGAATTATTTAAAGAGAATTGAAGAGAACAAAATTCTAATAATCTTTCCTTTTTTTTCTTTTTTCTCGTGATATGGAAAAAAACCTGAAATTACTAAAATTTACAAAAAACAATTTGGTTCAATGCTTTCAATTACTTTTCTTTCTTCATTTGTTATGATTGATGAACCTTTATCATTATTATTGTTGTTGTTGTCATCATGATTATCATCGTCGTCATTCATTATCACCATAAATTATTATTGAACCCTTCTTCTTGATTTGAATTGTTGGTATTGAAGTTTTTTTCATTTTACTCTTTCTTTATTCTTAATTTCTCTTCTTTTCCTCTTGTTCTGATTGATTTCTCTCGTCAAAAATTTGAACTATGAATTCTTTTGAATAATTTCTAATAGAAATTAATAGTTTTCATCATTTCTTTTATTTAAAGCAACGAAATTTCTCTCCGATACTCATTAATTGTCTTTTCTTTCAAAATCTCATTTCAGTTCAATCGATATTAATTAGATGCAAATAATTTACGTTAATATAAATTTTTTATTTTTCAACAATATTTAATTTGTTTCACTAGATGCACAACCGGTGAATGATAATCGGTTGACAAACCCACAATCATCTTTCTCCACCATCGCAACGTCGTCCAGTTCGGGAAATGCAAATTATTTGATGAATTTATTATTTGAACCCAAACGTGCAATTCAGTCAACTATACTACCCACACACTATTCTCCAATTACATCGTTGTTGGACACACCGAAAGATGTCATTCTCCAATACCAGGCACAAACTCAACAAACTCAAATACCTGCCATAACACAGCCAGCATTACCAATTTCAAATTTATTACAGCAACAAACCGGTTTAATGTTAGGTAATAATAAATGTCAAGTGACATCACAACCAACGGCAACGAACGATAAATTGTTAGTTTTGAAATAAAAATGTTCAATTATGCAATATTCAGTAGATTATCAACAAATCGATCCATTATCGACCAAATTTTGGGAAACAATGCTGATGTATTGAATCAATCGTTACAGGTGGATTTGCAAGAGCAACTGAACATACGCCTACTTCAACAACTCCAACAACAACAATATGATTCGATGTTGAGTAATTATTGTCAAGTGTCTCCGAAGAAAATTGCGAAGAATTCAGATCCTGTCGATTTCGCTGCAAGAACAACTGCAGAAGTGTTACCATTGCCAACGACGATCGCTCCTAAAACAAACACGAACACGATGAATGAAATGCAAAGAATATTCCAACAACAACAACAACAGCAACATCCATTGGATAATGGTAATATTAAAAGTAATGTAATTAAAATGAATATTCATGAGTCGATATTGTCCTCATCAAATAATGTAACAACCGAATCGAATAAAATGAATATAACTACATCTCTAACTACTGCGATTCCTACTACTCAACATTTATCAAATTCTTCAGAAACTAATTCAGACACTTCGAATAACAATAAATCCTTCGAAATATATCAAAACTTTTTATTACAACAACAACAACAGCAGCAAAAGCAGCAACAGCAACAGCAACAGCAACAGCAACAGCAACAGCAACAAAGTTCATATTCGACAGTAGATCGTCCCCAAATCATTCTGTCGAATGAAATGCATAAATCCGAAAAAATTATGCCTCAAGCAATGTTACAACAATGATGAATAAGATTAAATTCTCATCGGCTCACATCTTTCTCATTTATCTCATCATCACTCGTTGACATATATCTTACATTTCTTTCAAATAATGTTAATTTAATTATCTGATCTTATCTTATCTAATTACATTCTCGATATCTAAAAATTGGAATGAAACCAAACTTTCTGATTTTTGGTGTGTCTAATTGCTCAACCTTAATTCCTTCTTTTTGACAGAAAGCATTTCTCCATCTTTTCTTCTGTTCGTTTTAATCATTTGAAATCGTCCATCCATTAATCGGATGAGATGAGCGAAATCCCTTAAACAAATTCCCCAATCACGACATTATTCTTCTGAAAACATAGTCATAATCTACATGTCTAATTGGAAGAAATTTATATTAATCGTTTCGTATAAATATCTTCAACATAATTGGAGTTGATGATAAGAAAATTTTCTCAACCATTGATTTCATCAGTTTAAATCCTTTAATATTCTTCAATCCTAAGAAGAAATTTTAGTGGAATTGCAGTGGGAGAAGCATTAGAAATTTTTCCTGTAGGAAATCGGATATATATTTATAAAGATAACAAGCGACATGATCGACCCGAACAATGTATTTCAAATGGAAAACAATACGAATGTAATTCTTCCACACTTGTTAGAGAGTCGGTCGCAATTATTACGTGCCTTGCTGTCTTGCAACATGATTGAGATGTTCGGTGCCATTCATTGCTGTATAAAATTATAGTGTAACGGAGAATAATTAATGATGTTGTAATATTTATTCGAATAAAAAACAAAAGTGAATTTGTCAAATATTGTCTTATTGTCGATTATGCGCAATTCATTAGAAAAAAACAATCTCAATAATTAAACGATTATAGAATGAACATTAATCATTCGTTGAGAGGAAATGTTAAAATAACATTTAGTCAAATTTTTCTCGAACTGATATTTATTTCGTTGATTTAACACTCCATTCTCATTCACTAACAGACATTCGGCACGGAATCCTTCTTAGTTAATATGAGCTTCTTTTCCTGCTACTACTCATTTTCCATCACCTTTGCTCCCTCATCTCATTTTTACGATTATCATCTTCCTTTTTATATTCAATCATCAAACAATCTTTTGTTTCTATTTCCAACAAATAGATCGTCACATTCATTTCAATATTCCTACAATTTATTCCTATCATTCTCATACTCAACTCTAAGAAATAATGGGAGCGACCTTTAATTTCTTACTCATTTTAGCTACAACATTGGTTGTGGCTTTAACGGCTAATCCGGTTAACTATTCTCTTTCTTGTCATTCCCAATTTTATGTTGTAGATCAACTCCGAAAACGAATCAATCAATAAACGACCATTCGATGCTCTAACAAGTAGCGGATTGAACAATTATTTATTAAAGAAACGTATGTATGACTCAATGGCGAATTCGGATAGTTTCTCTGATGGACTTTACCGAAAACGTTATTACGATGCTTTATCTCATCATGGCATGAATGGATTACTTAAACGATCATTCGATGCATTTTCTCACAGTAACATGTTCGATGGTTTATACAAACGAAACTCGGAAACTGGTGAGAGATTTGGAAATTATTTGAACCATTATTTCGATGCTCTTCATGATGGCTTCAACGGTCTAACAAAAAAGAATGAGTAGGTGTTTTCAATTAAAATGAATGTCATATTTAACTGATCAAATATCAACCGATCTCTGAAAAATTTTCGTGAAATAATTTCTCGTCATTTTATTAATTTAAAACTTTTCTTTATTTTGTTCCTTTCATCACTTTTCATCATTAAATCACTTGATCCAAATTCTCCTGACGATTTTTTCTTTCTCTTTTTTTTCACTTGTCCTCATCTCATTGATATACTTCAATTATTCTTCATTCACATTACCCAAAACTTTCTTTCACATTCACCGAACAACATAAAGATGATTGTGAATTATGATCAGAATGGAAGCAAGAGATTCTCTGATGAATGAACGGATTACATCAGCAAAATAATGTCGGTCATAATTCGTTAAACTATAAATCATTTCACTTAACATTTCTCTTATTTAAAAATGGATTATCCATTTAGCAATAAATAATGTTGTTTCAGGAATCACTTCCTGTATCTTCTTTAGTCCGTTTCGGTTTTTGTCAATTCGGTTTCTGATCATTCTTCCTGATTCTAATGGGGGAAACTTCTTAAACTATTCAACAATCTTTTCATTGGAAACATTAATTCTTCTCTTCTCTTAACTCGTTAGATAAGTTATTGTAGAAGATTTCAGATGATTTGAATTGGAACATCATGAAATTATTTTATTTAATCATCATTTATTTTTTGATTGTTGAATCGTTCCAAACCAATGTATCGGAAAAAGTCATTTGTGTTTTCGTCAATTGGGCATCTAGACCGAAAATATCAACTGTAGGAAATGTCAAGTTAATTTCAATTAAATCATTTTCATCTTCATTTACTCGTCTTCGTTTGCATAGTCGACGATATTTTCTACGTCCTGAAGAAATCGATGTATCAATTTGTGATATTATCAAATATGCCTACGCGTTAATTGATAGAAAAAAATTAACATTAAAACCATCATTAACGAGTGATATCGCTCGTTCGAGGGAATTAGGTAATCCGACGTATAAGAAAATAATAAGACTAAAGAAGAAAAATCCCAAACTTCAAATCTTATTGTCAATCGGGGATGAATTAAATGATATGGAAACCTTTAAAGGAATTGCAATGAATAATGGAAATCGGTTAATTTTATTGATTGAAAACTAATAATTGTTCTATGGATTTTAGAGGGAAATTTGCAAGACGAGTTAGTCGATATTTAAGAAAATATCGTTTTGATGGAATGGATATGGATCTTAAATATCCGAACAAGGATGATTCGTATATCGAACATTTCTATAAATTATTAACAGTTTTAATTTATCTCTTGAACTCATTATACTTAATATTCTATTACAATTTATCCATCGTAGGAATTGAAAAAACAATTTAAGAAAAGTAAATATTATTCAAATTCGAAAAGGAAATGGATAATCGATAAAAAACCGTTGAAACTTTCTGCTTTAGCTCAAAAATTACCTCCAATTGATCAATTCTCTTTATATCAGTTGAAGAATATTTGTAACAAGTTTCCATTTAGATATTTCTTATAATACCATTATTCTTTTAATACAAGTATCTTTGATCATATCACTTTAGCTACTTACGATTACGAAGGAATTAATTCTCAAAAGACCGGACACAATAGTCCATTATATTCCACAAGAACATATTCTCTAGTTTGCGACTTATTTGAAAAAAATTATTGAATTATTTTTTTTTTTCAATTCTACTTTATCAGAATTCTTCAATCGAACAATGGTTGAATGTTGGTTGTGAACCTCAACAATTATTTATAAGCATTTCATTATATGGTAAAACATATGATATTAAAAAACCAGACGAAAATTCTTCATTCTCATCAACAACTCAAATTCCAAAAATTATATCAAAAACGAAAAATTTAACTTCAACAACAAAGATAACTATATCATCAACTATAAAATCAACAGAAGTCACAACAACAAAATCTCTAACAGTTACAAAAAATATTGATAGTCAGTCCTCAAGTTTCGATAAAGAATTAGTAAACGACGGTGCAGGAAATTCAAAGGAAAATTTACAAAATGAAACAAAGAAATTAAATGAATCAAATTCAGATATGGAGGGTTATATCGATCCAAGTAGAATTATAGAAACGTTTGTCAACAGAAATTATCTCTCGAAAAATTTGATGAAATTCCTTTCCGAAACATCAGTGAACGACAATGTTGAGGAAAGTAGAAAGAAAAATTATTTATTGAAATTATTCGAAATTGGTAGAACAGACGTTCATCCGCGATCTTTAAAATTGAAGAATTTCAAAAATTTCAAAACTCAATTCCTTTTAAGAATAGAACAATTGAAAAAGTATTATCGATCCGTTCTCTCATATGTCATCCAGCAGGTAATCAATCATTATAAAATGAATTTGATGAAAACTATATCTAGTTTGAGTGCGATGAAGAATTTTTTCAAAACACTTCCATCATTCCGCAATGATTCTCGAGAGTTATCTCCGTCATATCAATCGGCTAATCTCGTTTCTCTAACAAATGAGAAATTGATGAACACTCAAAATAACATCAAGTTGACAACAGTTCCCATTGTTCCAACGCGATTTACTCCCACAACTATCCAACCGACATTGAATCAACATCAGACAATGATTTTCAAACAATTATTAACATCACAAATTGTTAATATCAACATGAATAATTGGAAATATGTTTATGATTTCTTGAAAACTTATCCGATCACAAACAACAAAAATTTCGATTTGAATTTGAAAGGAGACAAAAAATTGATAAATAATTTGAATGAATATCTGAGATATCATCAATTATCAAGTTCAACAACATTATCCTCCGACCATCTTCACAAAAGAATTCGAAGAAATATTAATCTTAATAATAAGAACAATCATCTTTACCATTATGGACTAATGCTTGATTATCCCACCATCTCAAGGAGAACATCGAAAAACATCGTTTCTTTCGCAAAAGTTTTTCTTTCCATTGTCCATTTTATTTAATTTATCGAATATCGAACAGTTATGCAACATCTCCAAACAATCCAAAGACAATGTGATAACTTTATGGGATTCGAAAGCCTTAGTTCCAGTAACACTTCAGAAATTGAATGAAACAACAATTCGATGGATAACACATGAGAACGTAATGAGTTTAACGGAAAAAGTTTATTTTCAGTTCCCTCTCATTCTCCGAAATTTTTCATTAAATCTTCAGATAAAACAAGTTGTTTTTAAAAAATTAGCGGGAATTCAAATTTGGTCTCTCCATGAAGACGATTTCAAAGGAACGTATTGTGGAAGAGGACCATTTTCTGCCAGTCGTTCCATCAAACTTTCCTTATTAAATGTTGTTGATGCATATAAGAAACATATGAAGAAGACGAAGGAAGAAAAATATATGAAAGAAAAAATGAAGAATCGAATAACTCATAATATCGTGTACGAACAGAAGAATAAAGAGAAAATAATTTTGGAGAAACAAAGAAAATCGACGATTTTGGAGAAATTGGATAAAATAAAATCGATTTTCGCGAAAAATAAAGTTAAATTAAAGAACGTACTCGAATTTATTATTTCTACTTCAAACAAAAAAGAATCCATAACAACAACAACAAGCAGAAGAACAACAACGACGACAAATATTGCCATTGGTACTACAACAACAAAGCCAACTGTTTTATCATCCGAATCATTATTGGATTCATTATTATTTGAGACTAATCATAATTATCCAACCAACTTTGAACAAAAAAATCAAAATGATGATTATTTTACAATTCCAGTTGTTGAATATTTCGATGCTTTTGATCCGATAGAAGTAGATGCAAAGTTATCAACATTTTTACATCCCATCTCGAATCATGATTATTTGATGAATACAAGTCTACTTAATGAGATTACGGAGAACAATCCAACAATAACAACAACATGGAACCGAGAAAATCGATGGTTCTGGATAAAACAGATAGATAAAATTCGTAAAAAATTACAAACTAACTATGATTGAAATTTTATAAAATTAATTTTTATGTTTCAAAAATAAATTTGATGATTTTTAAAATGAAACGATTCAATAATTTAGTTGAATATTGTTCGTAGAGATGTTATTGAAAGGAATATTCTAATCGACATAAAACTGATAAATGGCAACAGAGGACAAAAGGAAAGAAGTTGAAAATAAAAGATTTCTTTTTAATTTTCCTGTTACTTTGTACCCATTGTACAATATTAGTAATGAGAGACATTGTGTTGAAATCATTCCGCTCCATCGACAATTATCGCACCGTAATGAATTTTTGGATGAATTCTTATCATCAACTTCTCCATTTTTATTAAATAATCGATTGAACATTATATTTGCTAAAGAGAATAAAATAAAATAATTTGTGTGATTAATTATTATCTTTACTAATTATAAAGGAATTGCTTCTTTTACTTCATTAACTACTACATAGAATCATATCATGAGTATTCTAATTCTAAATTCATCTTATCTAGTCGAGTGAAAATAGTTTTAACATTTTCAAAATCCGAGAAGAAAACATAAAGAAAAAAAAACAAAAGAATAGTTTGATAACATCAACGTTAATGGAGAAAGAAAATGAGAATCTGTTTATAAAAATAACAAAAGCGGAAAATATATAAAATGCATCGACAATTTTCTTCGTCGGAAGGTAATGCAACGATCTGTGAATATACATTAAAAATAATTAGTAATGAAGTTACATGTTATACCATGTTGTATGTGTATCTCTACGTAAATAAATCAGGCAAATGCAGACACATGTACCGAAAACGGAGGATGATAAAAGAACAACGAAAAAGGCAATGCAATTTTAGCAGGAAAAGCTTATGATTTGACGGAGAAATGATTGGAATGGATGGAGAGTCGAATAATGAAGTGATTTTTTACTTTGACCATCGCATAGTAATTAAGAAGTAAATAAAAGTTTGTTTATCAGCCTCTATGAATAGCAGTCATGTACAGGCATAATGTACGAGGAGGAGAAGAACAGTATTTTCTTTCCATTCATTTTATTCAGTAGTTATCTGGTCAATGGAAGTATTTAGGGTGAGGAGAGAAGCTCGACCGTCAATCAAAGGAGAGTGAGAGCGACAATTAGTGGTAAGGAAGAATTGTTATGTATTCGACAAAAATAAGAGTGGATATGATGAAATGAGAATGGAGAGGAGGAGGTTGAATGGTGATAGTATTTGGGCTGATGTTGAAGGAAAGAAGGGATCTATTTCTTCCTTACTTCACTTTTTCTCCCCTCCCGTATTTTCCTCCCCCTCTCGTCTCAATAAGAGGAGACTAGATAGGGAATTTCTAATATGAATCAACTGAACATGTAGTAGTGGTAGTCTGAGGGGGAGAAAGTATACGAGGAGTTGACCGCTGTGTTCATCTTTCCTAATTCCTTCTTCGCCTTCTCATCGAATCCTCCACAAAAAGAGAAGAAATTAAGAATTTTTTTTGTCGCTTGCTTTGTTCTCCCCCAATTAATTCTCTTTCTTTTTAATTTCTTTCTCATTCATTTCATGATCTCTTTCGTTAATGAGGAATGCTTTCCTCCTCTACTTGTTCCTTCATTCCTCTTTTGACGTTTATTATGGGAAGGCAGAGGAGATACATCACCCACTATGTGATGTAACGTGTAGGAGAAGGATGAATAGCTTCTAATTCGAAAAGAAAACGAATATTCATCACCATCCAATTTATTCAACACTAGAGACGACTCCTCTTTTCTTCTCATCAGAAAGAGAAGTGTCTCTTCTTCTTTTCCAAATCTCATACGTAACTTTCGACTGTATTCAGACACCTCAACATACAATGACAGGGAATAGTAATAATCATAATCACAGAGGCGATCCTGTCTTTTTCAAAGTCTTCCGTTCAGACACACATATACACACTCTCTTTCCGTTAAAACTTATTCCCTTTACTAATTAAAGGAAATAACACTTTAAATTATTTTAAAAAAAAATTTCCTGCAATTATTAAGTTATTGGAATAATTTAATAAATTAAAAAAAATTTGAAAATTTCAATTCTTAAATGTTTTTATTTAAAATTGTTTTATTGGTAAGGTCTTTAAGTTATGTTTCAAAATTTTATGGTTCTATTATGTTTGATTTGATTATAAGATGGGAGATAAGCTTAATTTTTTTTCTTATTTCTATAGAAATATTATATTAATCGAATCTAATTCTTTTACATTATAGAGTTAAACGAAAAGAAATCATTCGGAATTTATTTATTTATACCATTCTTTTAAAACGTTTTTAATTAACAATAAATAATAGAAAATAATGGAATAGAGATGAAGGAAATATTATTCGAACGAACAAATAAATAAATTTCTTGTGAAAAAATCTATTTATTTAATTTTTGACATTTTGCCAATTGTAATTAATTTTTATGGGTTTTCATGTGGAAAGAAGCTTCAGCGAAGAAGACTAATATAGAGAATAAATTCTCAAATTCTCATCGTTCGACGTGAAGTGAATTGAAAAAGGAATTAGAGAGAATTTTGAAAGAAAAGAGAAACATCAAAAATTTTGACAGACGATTGAATTAATCGTTCTCTATTGTCAATTATTTTTCTCTCTATTTTCTCATTACGATTTGAGTAGTCTTCTCTTTCCTCTTCATCATTTCGTTGTGTTATACAATTTCTTGTGAAAATGTATAACACTCCAAATGGTGATAATAATAATGTTGTCGTTGTAACGAATAATAATAATAATAATAATAATAATAATGCGCATCAAACATTACAACAACAACAATCAAATGGAGATATATCCTCAACAACAACAACAACAATAAATGATATTACATCATCTGGAGAGAATGATAATTATCATCATTCTCAACATCATCAACAACAACAATCACATGAATTACAAAGAGATAGAATTCTTACTCGTCATAAGAAATATCGAGAATATAATATAAAAGAATTGGAAGAATCGGCAGCATTATGTGAAGCATGTCAAGTGACACAGAAAGCTGCGTCAACTGGTAAGACAGCCATCGAAGCGGTATATGGCCAATTGGGATGTGCTCCCACATTCGAAGAATTACACGAAAGATTAATCGAACGATTCGATGCAGAAACTGATAGAGAAGCTCTCCGATTGGAGAAAGTGGAACCGGTCAGTAAAGAAGGCAGATCCGTTCACGGTTGTCCAATTGCCAAATGGATTTTGAGGAGAACTTCTGATAATGAGAAATATCTTGTTCTCATATGTCAGAGGCGAGCACATACATGTCTCATGACGTGGTTCGTATTGGCAGTCGTCGTTTGGGATGCGTTAACGGAAACGGCGGCAACGAGAGTCTATGATTACATGTCTGATGTCTTACCACGTTATGGAATTGAAACAGAAAGACGATGTGGGACAAATGACAAGTTCATTTTCACTAATTATACATAAATTCATTTATTTCTCTTGTTTATAGTCGAAATTGTGCTTGTCAAGGAAGTGAAGCATTATCGTCTGGTGCTTCTTATTCGTTCGGCTGCGCTTGGAGTAAATTCTATAATGGTTGTAAATATGGAAGGAGTAAATCTCCGAAAAAATTCCGGTTATCTGATCCATGTGAAGTTTGTTTTTTTTGTTTCGTTTGATGTGTGAAGTAATAACATATATTCCAATTTATAGACTGCTAGTATTGAAAAGGATAAATTACAAAATTTAGAGAAAGGATTGGAATATATATTGACAGAATTAAGTGATTTGACATCGAACGTTTTCGCCAAAGCTACACCGCAAGCATTTGAAAATCAAGTTCGTTGACTATTAAATAATTTGTTATTTTTTATTTTGAAATTTTTTATTAGACGCAACATTCGGAAGCAAATGCTTGTCGTCTGGGAAATAGTGAGAAGAGACCATTTTGTGGTGTAACGGTATCAATCGATTATTGTGCTCATAGTCATAAAGAGAGACATGATCTCAATGACGGTGCAACAGTCGTTAGTATTTATGTGAAATTAAAATGTGAAAATAAAAAAATAATGTCCAATCTTTTAGGAGTTAAGTTGTTTGGCAGCTCCATTGTTGAGTGTTGGTGTCAAAGAACAAATTCATACATTTCCAAAATATACGTTATGTCCTGATGGTTTAGCTGCACCATATAAAGGACGGTCGTTGGAACCGATGCAACTTCCTCAAGATGATGCAATGATTGTATTACAGAAATGTAAGGCAGATCCAGGAAAACGAAAAAGACGAGTGGAAGTTTGTTCGACATTGATAAGGAATGGAGTGGAGAAATTGGCGAAGTTTCCGATGATTTGGAGATTGAGACAAACACCATTGGTTTCGGTGAAGAAAGTATCTCAGATGACAGCATCGGAACGTCAAGAATATTCACAAAAATTACAGAAGTTAGCGAATAAATGTTCGAAAGGCAATTCACTGAATTTAATGCCGCATGATCATCATATGTCAATACATGGACATTCAGTAAAAGCAGAAGCTCAACAATATCAAGTACAATCGGTTAATCAATCTTCTCTTCATAATCTTTCTCAACATCAATCGATCCATTCACAACAACAACACCAACAACAGCAATCTCATCAACATCATACGCAACAATCATCACAAATGTCGAATATTTCTCATCATCCTAATCAACAACATCATTCACAAGACAGTCATCATCAACAACAACAACATCATATTCAACATCAACAACCGACGATATCAATGATGTCTGGACATTCACAACATCAATCACAACAATCGCCAATACATGATCATCGTCCAATAAATGTAACACAATCAACAATTAATCAACACAATCCAAACATACAACAACAACAACAACCACAATTAAATTCGGTAGGTCAAGGAATATATCATGATAATATGGGATCATATTCCAATATGGCATCGAATGGAAATAATTGTATTATTAGAAATAAATCTAAATTAACAACGAAACAAGATATGATTGATGTTGATAGTAAGGCAATGTCACCATATATGCAACAACAATCGGCATCGCAACAACAACAACAAAAAATTATGTCAAATTATGGACCAATAAAAAGTGATTATGAAATTGAATCATTTTGTTCACAATTCTCTCCACAATCAACTCAACAACAACAACAACAATATTCGACGTATAATGTGATAAATGAAATTAATCCGAGATATGGGAAAGATTCATTTCAAAATAAATCATTTATTTCCATCAATCGATTAGCTCCTACATCAACTCCATCGGATGAAGATTATAGTAATTCTCAATATGATTGTTTGAATATAACAGAAACTCCATCACCTCATCATCAGCAACAACAACAACAGCAACAACAACAACAATTGGGTAATAAACTGGATATTTTCGATGATGGTTTCTCTGGAACAACAAATAATGATCGATCATTATTCCCTAGAACATTAAAACAACAACATCATCAAACACAACTTCCACATCATCAACAACAACAACAACAGCAACAACAGCAACAACAACATCCGACATTGTCACAATATCAAGTGACGTCAACTGCATTCCAATCACCCCAATGTAATGATAATGTTAATGAAGAAGATTCTTTCAATTACTTGAGATCTCAAAAGAGTAATATAATGTCACATTTACAAAATTTTCCTTCAGTCTCCATTGGAACAACGACAAAGAATGAACTTGTTCAAATTGAAGATAAAGATAATTTTATGGATTATGAGGTTGTCAGTCAGATGGATGGTTTCGATAATATGTATTCAACTAATCAATATTTCAATTCTCCAATAACACCACAACAAATGCAACAACAACAACATCAAGATCATTTGATGCAAATACGTCAACAACAAATGAATCAACATCCTCAACATCATCCTCAACATCATCCACAACAAATGATGAATGAACAACATCATCAACAACAACAACATCAACAACAGCAGCAGCAGCAGCAACATCAACAACAGCAAATGCAAAGTGGACAACGTTCAAGATCTGGATCGGCGAAGAAGACGACGAGGAAGAAGACCGTTAAAGATTTGGGACCATATGCTTGTCAATCGATGCCATCGAATAGAGGTAAAAGACCAGAAAAATATTTGGAGTCACTTGGTGCCGAACCACAAATTATATCAGAAGTAGCGAATGCTCGACATTCACCGGTGCAATTCTCTCATCATCAACAGCAGCAACAACAACAACAACAACAACAACAACAACAACATCATTCACAACAACAACAACAACAACAACATATCCATTCTTCCCAACATCAGCAATCGAACATGTCTCAAAATAATTTACCACCGAATATTCATTCACAAATGCATCAACATCATTCATCACAACATTCATTGCAACAAGTGCAACAAAACCAAAAATTGCATCAACAACTAATGAATAATAATCAACATATAAACGATGAGAAGAAAGTGAAAAGGAAGAGAACGGTTGCTAATCGAACATCTTCATCCAATGCATCAAATATGCACATGCAAAATAATCCAATGATGAGACATGTTTGTCAGAAGAATAATTCAAATCATTTGACATTACCGATGATTGAAGCGAAACCGATAACTCAGAATGTCCTCCAACAAAAACAGATTCCTGACATTACCGTTTTTAAAACTCAAACGCAGAAACGTGGATCGATGAGAAGTGCTGCTGATTTGGCGTCCGCAACTGAATCATTAATCGAAGAGAAATATATTGAAAGTCGTCCCGTATTAGCAGATGCGCAGACAGGTGGTTTAGGAATAGCCTTACCGCATGGTTCCATTCTAATCAAGTGTTCCAAATGGGAGACACATGCCGTAACTTCGGTCCCAACGCCCAATCGATTTCAACCGACTCGAATCTGTGTAACATTTTTCCACCATAAATCATTAAATTTGCCCGATCATGGACGAGATCATGTTTCACAGATGCATCCGAACGAAAGAACGAAGGCGAAGAAAGATTTGAAGTTGAAAGCAGAATTGGAGGAGATTAGTGACGAAGAAGCAAAAAGAGCATCGGATTTAGTTGTAAACAAATTTATCAGTGAATTACATGAGGAGTATGTCTATCAACATCGAAATGATGTGAAAGAAGAATTAAATAATACAACTCCTCCCACTGCCACTAAAATACCATGTCCTGTTTCTTCATCCACATCACCAACATCCACTGCTGGCAATTTGAAGATGAAATCATCACCGAATATGTCCTCAACATTGACAACTTCTTCGATGATCAATTCAACCGTCAACACAGTGACTAATGTTGGGGATGATATGATGATTCATAACGGCGATATGATGAACAATATTAAACAGGAAAGCGATTTAGTATTGAACGATACCGTTTCGTCATCAATTATTGGTACGAATAACAATCAGTCGTAAGGGAATGTCCATCATATTTTATTCCATTCCTTTCATTTTCCATATTTTCAACGGCGACCTGAATTCGAATTTGAGGAAATGATAAATTGAAACAGTATCCAAATCTATGATTTCCATGTAAATATTCTTTCCCACATATATTCTACATGATATTTTACGTCATTCTTCCTTCGTATCCGGAAAATGATCACTAACGGACAATATAATCCCACTTGTCATTCTTTCTTATGCATTTATTATAATAACAACTAGAAATGAACATTTTTATGTTAACTAGTTTTTCATGATCATTCATTCATTCTATTTAATCGCCAACATATGTCAAATCATAATTTTATACAACAAAATCAATAACAGTAGAAATTAATGAGAGAATTAGAGAATAATTCATTCACTTATTTCAAAAGTTCATCCAATTATAATATATCCGTACATAAACAATAAATGGAACATATATACGTCAAATTGATATATAATATGTCTGAAATAAATTATTTGTTTTTTTTTCTTTCTATATAATATTTATCAATAGCAACACTATTGAAAGGGAATTATCATACCTAATTATTTCTCGTTATTAATATTATTATTCTTCATATTTATATTTTCATTTATCTCACTCCAAATCTGACTTTTACTAATATCCTTTTATTACTCTTAAAATTTCTATTAAAATGATTATAAACATCCGTCATTATTATATATATAATATGAACTTTCTATTGCAAATAACAATCATTCGTATTATAGCAGCTGTTTATATTGTTGTCATTCTTATTCTAAATTTTAATGGGAAAAGATTTTTTTATAAAAATATCTCAACTTCGTTTTTGGGAGACTCATTCGCGAACGTTTTATTAACAGTTTATACTTGGAGAGAAATTATAAAAATTTATTTAGACAATTCGTTTGAAAATTTCATTGAATTTATTTTCTTTTACTAATTTGCCAAAGCGTCGAGATATATAAAATTGGATATCCTTGTTATTCTCATGACATATAACAGTAAATAAGTCATCTAAAAACAAATGGAAATTATGTAGAAGAAAAATAACAATTCATTAACGATCATGATGCTTCCCAGTGGTCAGATGATCCAGAGGAATTTTGGTAGAAAGTCGTTTCCCGGTTAAATAACTTAGATGATGAAAGTCCAACACATTCTCTTTCTCATTCCAATAAATTCTACCAACAATTTTCCTGATTTCTCTACCTGAATGAAAGTCAAGTTAATCTTTAAAGGTGAATTGTGAAAATAACTCATCCAATGTAATATTAAAAATGAAGTGAATCCACATAACATACAACCAATAAGATCATTATTATCAATTGTATAATCAATTGGTATTCGATTGGTATATATGCCAAATGAATAGATACTGAATGAGGTAATAATACCAGTTTGATATAATTTTAAGCGAGTAATAAATCGCAGCCATCTCATATGAGATAAACTTAAAGAAAAAAATGTGAATTTTTATTTCCAGGACAAATTTAATAAATACCTGTATATAAGAGTATAATCTTGTGAAGGTTTCTCTTTCACAGAAATACTTATGCAATCATTAGAAGATACATCTTTTGAAATTTGTCTTCTTCTGATACTCTTAAATAGATGAGAATCGATTTGTTTAACTAGATTTCTACAAGTTTTAAGATGATACATTAAAGTTGCAGTTATCCAAAATTAGTTTTTTTTATCTAAAAATAAGTGAAATTAAAGCTTTAAAATGTACTCTGGTTTAATTCAGCACCAATTGTTTAGTTTTATCATTAATTTTTATAACTACATCTGTCATTAGAACTATTGAATAATTCGGACAATATTGAAAAGAGTAAGATGATATTCTTTATTTGATAGGTATACGTTTTATAAGTAAGATTGATTCTAGGAAAATATCCCCGCGCGGAATATTACCCCGAAAAATTAATAAATGTTTTTCAACTGTCTTAATTAGATGGATATATATATCTTGCATTGAGTTATATAAAAATCATATTTTTTTCCACTATTGGATTCAGCTGGATGAATAGATATATATTTTAAAAAAATCGAGCAAAATTCATCAATTTTAACCCGAAAAAATAAGGGTTGAAATATTAATTCTTTGATTTTTTTAGAAATTATAACAAAAATTAGGGACTAAAGATTGGACAATTATACTCTTATAACTCTTATATATAAAATAAGATATATATATAAAGAAGTTACTTTAGAAGTATAATTTAAAACTTTTCAATGAATAAACTTTGAAAAGGAAAAAGGTTCTAAAAAATAAGAAATTTGAATGG
>JALJEE010000015.1:0-16331 GCA_023231475.1 Seison nebaliae | reverse complement strand
GTTGTCTGTGTTAATTCGATATCCATTTTGTTCTTTGTCAATTTCAGAAATCGAAATATTTCGTAACGTTGAAATCGACATTTCGTTACTATGATTATAAAAATATCTTGTTGACATTATGTATCAGTAGCACAGGCGTTATCTATAACCCAGTGTAAGGGGATTATTACACAATACCTAATACCTAATATCCTCTTACAATGCGTTATAGATAACGCCTGTGCGATTGATACATATTTTCATAATAATATGAACGAAATGTCAATTTCACCGTTACGAAATATTTTAATGAACTTTCTGAAATTGACAAAGAACAAAATGGATATCAATTTAACACAGACAACAATACTGTGCTTTAGTCTCAATGTAAGGGGGTTATTGATTAAACGTGCAACAGGATTATAAAAATTATTGACATTTGAAGAATTTCGTTATATTTATTAATTTTCATTAAATTTAAAATAAAATTTCCATCTTATGAATTCCATCGTCACCGCACAAGTCATTTCCTCCTTTTCTTTATTAAAATAACGAAAATCAATTAGAATTGATTGGTAATTTGTGAAAATATTAATAAGCTTCGTGTCTTAAGATTCTAAATATTCTCTCATCATTTCCTCATAATGTTCACTCCCCACATCCATCGGAGATGGAATTGGGTCCATTTCAAATTCCTCTTCCAATTCCACTGGTTGACCTTTTTTCATAATTTCTATCGCCTCCTCTTCTGATGGAACACGTAAACAATTAATATCCGCTTTTTCTTCATTTGTCTCAAGTCTCACTAAACCACTTTGAATGGGAGGCAAAGTTTCGTTCACCCAATTAGCTGTTCGCGATTGCCCTGATTCGTCGACACCTCGCAAATTTAAAGTTGGATTCAATTTAGCCGTTTTTTCTTGAATTATCATTTTTTGTTGTGCACATAGAGATTTGACATGATTCATGTGTTGTTGGTGTAATTGAAATGAGTTGGAAGTTGTGCTCTGACGGAAAGGTAACCATTTTTGGAACATCGTTTCACAAGGTAATGGTGGTTGAGGAGGAAATTTATGAACTCTGATAACTCTCATCATCGGCAATTGTTTTCTACGAACGTCTAAATTAATAGAATCCAAATAGTTTCGGGGCAATTGATGAGGTGCCTCTCTAATCACTAAAGGGGGCAACTCTGGTGGTTGTTGGGGTCGTTGTCGAATAATTAACGGTGGTAAAGATGGTTGTGGTTGGGAGACCTCCCGAATAATGATAGGACCTGGTTCTGGAGGAGTGGGTGGCTGTAACCATCTGATGGATATATCTTGGTTCATGTCCGAATCTTCTGCTGTCATCGTCTTGTTAATAACGATAGGGTCAAGATCGTTATTCAAATTATGGTCAATTAAAAATTTATTAAGTTGTTCGTTCGTGTCGATGGAGTCGTCCTTTTGTAGGAACGCAATTCCATCTGCTCCAGATTGTTGCCATTTACCTTTTTCCTGATTACTATTTTCACGATAATATGAATTTCTATTTACCGTTATCTCTCGGGAACTTCTTGGTAATTTTGCTCGAATTATCACTTTCTGATATTGTTCCGGTTGAGGTTTAATAGAGTCATTTTGTTCATCGTCATTCCTAGGGGATATTTCGGTTTGTTCATTAATGGATTCCCCAGAAATATTATTCGAATTATATTCATTATCATAAAAATGTTGACTGTATCGATAGTTTTGGGCTCTATTTCCATTGTTTCTCAAACGAACGTTTGATGTCATTGTTGAATTAATATCATTCTGATCGTCATTATTATTATTAGGCTGTTGATTGGACCACGACTGATTGTAATTCTGATGATTTTGATGGTTGTTTGATGAATATTGATTGGCTGTATTGTCGATCTGGTCCCTTTTAGGATTTATTAACTGTGTACCTTCGTTATAGGATACTAAGTCAGTGTGATCATTTTCATGATTCTCATACTTATTGTGATAATCGCCGGAAGATGGCAATTGTTGTTTAGTTTGTTCTTCTTGATGGTATTGTATTTGTTGTCGGTGATTATTAGAATACTGTTGTTGTTGTTGAGGATTATTACCATAATGTTGCTGTTGCTGTTGTTGATGATAATTAAATTGTTCATTATTGGCAAATTGTTGTTGTTGTTGTTGTTGTTGTTGATAGTTAGACTGTTCATTATTGGGGAATTGTTGTTGTTGTTGTTGCTGTTGTTGTTGTTGTTGATAATAATTATTATTAGATTGATCGTTATTGATGAATTGTTGTTGTTGTTGTTGATGATAATTATTAGATTGGTCACCACCGATGAATTCTTGTTGTTGTGGTTGTTGGTGATAATTGAATTGTGTTTGATTTTCATATTGTTGCCCTTTTTGATGATGTTGCCTATATTCTGTTGATTTATCTGTATTTGAGAGAACCGTTTGATTACCTTCAGTTTTTTGTTTTTGCTGCAGAATATATAAATTTTTCTGATTATTCCATTCATATTCATCCATAATGGAAACATTATACTTTCTACAGAATTCGCTATATTCGAAATAAGTTTTGAATTTCATTTGTTCACCCATCACCACCTGATATCGTAACCATGCTTCATATGACATGGTGTGAGAGGTGTTTTCCTTTCTCATACTCGTCACATACTCCTCATACATTACACGATATTTCTTATGTTGTTGTTCGGTAAAATCAAAATTGAGTTCAATAATTTTACCTTGCTGATTCTGTTTAATTGCGCTCGAATAGATTCGGGGGAATTGAGTTTTTTGAACTTGTGTGGAATCTTGAGTGTTGAACATGATCGAACTGACTTCCCGATCACATTCCGCAGTGGATTTATCATCTTCTGATATGACGGATGGTGTTTCCAAATTCCTTCTCATATTTGACTTTTCTATATGAATCTTATTCTTTTCTATTTGTTGTTCTTCAATTTCCTCTTTATTTTCCATAAAGGCCAATGTCATTGAAGGTGAAGGTGATTTACGGTATTCGACGGTGATGGGAGATTTAATCATTCGACTCTCCTCACATGTCTTCTTAATTATTGAAATATTATGCTGTTCATCCAACTCCTTCTTACGTAGAGGAGAAGAAATGTTCAAACGAATCGTTGAAGTTGAGATTTGTGAGGTCGTCTCTAAGTTATCTTCGACTTTCTGCGGCAATGTCAACTGAGCAACTTTAATATCTAATTTTGTCGTTTGTTTCGATGACGACGATGAAGATGATGACGATGATGATGAAGAAGAAGATGATGATAATGATGGTGATGAATTATTAGGCAGATTTTTTCGATTAACTGTCTCATGTCGATTAGAGAGCAGAATTGGTTCAATGTTTTTCGCAATTTCCCTCACTCGACTTGTACGTCGTTTATAGGGCGCAGATGTTAAAGAAGAATAATTGATTGGCGTAACATTTGCAACGGGCGTTTTCGTATCGTTAGTGGATTTTGTGATTTTCGACTTCGGTTTAATATCAGCTAAATACTGAGAATAATCCAGTTTGCGCTCGCCACCAAATATCGATCCATCTTCTTCTTTGACATTATCAAACAACTTTTCTCGTTCATTAATATCTCCATTATTATTTGACGTCATTTTAAGTAAAGAAAAAAAATGTTTTTATTAAAATTTACTTCTTCTGCTCTAGTTCTTCATGTCCATTTTTATATTAAGGTGAAAGATCATCAAACGACGATATAACAACAAAATGATAAAATGGTTGAAGGTCACTCGTATGTTCGTATCAAATAACTTTATTCAAACAGATCGATTTTCCATCAAAAAGAAAAAATTAAAAGATTTATAATAATTTTCTTTCCAAAATTTCATTTTCGAAAATTTCACAAATTTCACAAAAACTCATTTTAATTTCAATCGATCGATGAATTTCAATGTATAAGTTAAATGAGAAATAAAGAGAAATGCAGAACATTCTCAAATTGAGAAATTTTTTAATTCTTATATAGAACATCCACTGAAATTCAAAAAATTTTCTCTTGTAAAATTTCTTGTTTTATTTATTTCAAATCGGATGAAATTTGATCAAGACCAATCGACCAATTCGTAAGTGACTTCGTCTGCATTTAACGCCTTTTCGGTCATCGTCGTTAGCGTGTATGTGCCAACAATGCCAGCTGTTTTCGCGTGATGAAGAATCAGTGCTTTATTGTTATCCATCAAAATTACCACAATATTCTTCTTTCCTCCACCCGTTTCGATATTGACAAATGTAAAAATTATGGCTTTATTAAATGTTCCACCACCATTGGCTGTTACAATTTGTGCTAAGCTTCCACTAACACTTTCTGTGTAGAGCTGGTAATAAACCATATCATCCAATAAGTAACACGGACCGTCTTCCGTCCATGCAGCTTTGTTAACTATATCGTAAGCAGAAAGTTGCGCTGGGGGTTGATAAACCGTGATAACAGTGGAGGGACATTTAATTTCTCTAAATGTCGGATCATATTTAATACCACTAATATGATTGAAACTAATCGTACCTGTCGATGACACCATAACCGTTTTGTTATCATAAGGCGAAAGCAAAAGTAATCCATTCTGCAACTCCCAATTAAATCGTTCAGACTTATCACCGAAACCAAGCGTGTCCTTCGAATCTAATACACCTGTTAAATGGAAGAAAAATTAACTTAAAGAAGAGAAAATTTTCAAATAAAATTTCTACATAGAAATTTCTTCAGTTCCACTTCACCATATTTCACCGATCCGCCAGATACTTTATCATAATTCGGTGGACATTCAAGCGTGTCGGTTTTAGCAACAAGTTCATTGATGATTTTGTAACATTGATAATTCTTGTAGCTTGATCTAATCTTATCCTTCAGCATCATATATTCCAATTTGATTGTCATTAATTCCTTCCGTTTTTGCTCCGTAAATCTAAGTAGTGCGTCGGATTTCGCTTTCGATTCTGCGAACGAAATGAATAAAGTATAGAAAAGTTGTTTATGGGAAAACCGGCTTCCTTCAATTGTTCAGGTGTTCGTCCATCTGCAGTTTCCGCTGCCTCTATCATTATTATTATTATAAAATTAAATTATCAGACAACTGGACGAAAATCAAAAACTCTTCAACATTGCCATATTCATAGTCGTCTTCTTATCGACTCTTGTCTTAATGTCGGCTATGATTTTCCTTATCGTCTTTACTAAATTTGAAGAAAATTAACTTTCCATCGAGAACTAGAAAAATATACCAAAAATATCATCCTCACATTGACCAGTCACTAAATGGTAAGAAGCTGGGGAATAATAGAACAAAATAGAATTAAATGAAACTACAACAGAAATACCAAACAGATAATGAATGAAAGTGAGAGGAAAAGATGTAGAAGATATCGACACAATTCCATTTTATGAAAATAAAATTCAAGTAAATTTATCAACGTCCACTAATTTATAAAGTTTTCTTTTTCGGGTAATTTAAGGGACAAGAAAAAAAAATTCCCAGAACAATGATGAAATATTTATAAGGAATCTTTTTTTTTTATTGAAGTTTATTCGATAACAAAAATTTTAAGTTTTCTCCATATTTTAATTTACTTTCCTATCGGAACAAAATTCACAATTTTCATATTTGAACAATTTTATATTAATAATAAATTTAAGATAAATTTGATGAGAATTAAATTGAATTATCTTCTGGATGTTGTGGCATAACCTTCCGATTCGTGCCAATTATCATCATTACCAAAACTCGAATGATTATTGAAATTGGTCGGACTACCACTATAAGATCTGCGAATATTCTCTCGATATCGTCGACGATGTGAAGTGTTATCTGTACGAGAATTGAAAAATCGATCAGCCAATAAAGTACCAGCGGCGCCTAATCCCGCCCAAACCCAAGGTGAAGTAGAAGAACCTTTTTTTTTTGAAGGAGTTTAAAAACTATTCGAAATAATAATGTTAAACTTGAACAAGATTGTTGTCTTCCATGTTGTTGTTGAGAGTTTTGCTGTCGATTTTGTTCGTCATTTCTCGTTTTTCGAAAAGAGTCAGGATAAATATTTCCTGGATATGGTGGTGGGGGGTCGTCGTCACCATCATCTGGCGGTGCAGAAGCTTGATTTATATTGTGGTCGATGTTATTGTTTTTGGTGAGTGAAGAATAAATGTAATAAATGATACCAATACCGAGAATTGAGAAAAAGAGTATTGAAAGTGCCGAGGAAGACGGTCCGACATTATTTAAAGAATTTGTTTTTGAACTTTTCTCACATATGAAAATTTATTAAAATCATTAAAATGAGTAACTTATATTTGGGTTTCAACGAATAATTTAACTGAAAATATTTCGCAAAAAAAGAAGAAATAAAATTAGAAAATCAAATATACAAACACCACACGAACCGCCAACGATGTAAGGATCATTCGGACTGGAATATCCTTCACAAGACACTCGGAGAGTGTCAAACTCCAAATTATTTCCTATGTTACCTTTACATTTCCACTGAAAAGAATATATAGAACTTATAGAATTATTGGTAAACTTGCACATCTAAACCATCGAATCCAACATTCCGACATTGAACTGCTGGTGGCAGATATCTCTTGTCACAATAATGTCCGAAACAGCTCAATTGTTTCATTGGTTTTCGACCTTTAGTCATTCGATCTCTTTCTAATGTCAACACTTGAACATCTTTCAACAAAACCGCAACTACAACATCGAGGGATGAAATGAAATATTCGAAAATTATTAACCCATTTCTCCGTTTTTTTCGAATTATTCTATTTTATATGTGAGAAGGATAGAATTGAAGTGAAGACTAATCAAATTAATAAATGACGTACTATTATTCTGTATTATACGTAGATTTTGGAATGAATCATTCTTATTCGGAAGCTAAACATTTCATCATTTTACCATGACGTGTGATATTAGTAACATGATAAAATAATACATCTCATGATTCTCTTATTAAATATAGGTACTAAATAACACTTATTACGTAATACTAACTAACTTACAACTTGTTAATTGATTATTGATATTATTATATTTCATTATAAGACAAATCTTGTGAGCAAAACTTTTGTGTATTGTTTCATTAAAGAAATATTTCATATTGGAATTTCCAATAAAATAATGGAAAAAGTATTAAAAAGAAAAGTAGAAAATTTAACGTTAACAGTGTTAAATGTACATTTCGCAAGCGATACATTTAAATTAAGGGATGAAGACATTTTTCATCTCACAGAAATTGTCAAGTTTTTTTTTAGTCAAAAAACAATTTTTTTTTTAAAAAATTATCACCTTTTCTGCTTTACATATAAATCATTCTTCTACGATACTTAATCTTTCAATTCATAACTTAAATTATCAATTAATAGAGCAATATTTAAAAAAATTTCAAAAGTAAGAAGAAGAAAACAATTCGGAAATTTAAGATTTACTGTAAAAAACTGAAATTCATTGAAGCTGAAAGATTATCTTTCTAAAATTATTTTAATAAATTTTGGGAAAAATCAAATGTTGAAAATTCGTTGCCTTTGAAAGCGGAGAAAAGAAAAGGCTAAAAAAGGACCAACTTAAAGAATTTAAAGTTGTTTTAAAAATAATATATTAACCAACTATTGTGTGAGATAAAAGAAACTAACAATATTTAGAGTTAAATAGTTCTTTTAAACGTTTCAATAATTTTAAGTGCAATTCAACGCTTACATGATTATCTACTGTGGAACTGTGAAACTTTCCTAAATTTTTATTTCAAATATAGAATAGAAAATATATATTAATGATATATCATACATAATATAATTTAAAAGAAATGGGACGTAAATTTCCGTCCGAAGGAGAGCAAGTGTTTCTCGATCAGAATAGAAGAACTCCTTTTAATAACTTGCAAGGACAGCATGTAGACGTTCCAAACATCGGGATGAAGAACCAAACATTTTCAATGAGAGATGCTACCATTTAATTTCATTAAATATGATACTTTTTGAGAAATAAACTCCATATAATTCTTAATCAATTAAAATTATTTGACATTATTGGAGTGAATAGTTTTTGTAGAAAATGGAGCACAATTTAAGGTATTTTCAAGGAAAAACGTAATTAATATGAGTTAGAAGAAATACGATTCAATATAAAAAAATTCAGATATCAAAAACCATTCAGCAACTCATGAGGTAGTAAGAAGGTCAAGTAATCGGAAACTCCTCGCATACTAACGAGCTAAACAGAATTGTTGAAGAATGAAGAGAATGATGTGTGAGAGTGAATAGAGGAAGATGATAAGTGATTAAATGGAGAGCTCAATTAAGGAAAATAAATGATGTCCAGATGAATCTTAAAAGTATTTTTTGTTGCTCCTTCTGTCGAGATGAAGAAAAGGATGATAATGAACGGATAGACAGTGAAACGGAACGACTAATTCCATCGGAGGAAGCGGATGTGATTGATGGTGAAATCGGGAAGAATAATGATAACACAATTCCAGCTAATAATAATAATGATGATAATGATGATGAGAAATTGATTATAAAAATTGAAAAAAAAAATGGTTTAGAAAATGATGAATTGAAAAATGATGATGAATATGATGATCAATCACTTCAGAGTCATAGTGACATGGAAGATGGTGAGGATGATGGTGATGAAGAATTGTTACCATTACATGATGATCCTTTATTAGATGTGGATGTGAATAATCAAATGCGAAAGAATCAGAGATTACACCAATATTCTTTCGATTGTCCCAATGCTGAATTTGAAGGACCAGACAACAGTTTTCTCAACGACGAACGATTGGGATATGACGAACATGATAGAAGTAATATAGAAGTGGATTTCAATCGAGATATATACACTTTTGGGAGGGGAATCGAAGATCAACAATTCTCTCAACTCGACAAACAATCAACGTTGTCAGCGAAACATTCTTCAGGTTTAATATCATCGAAAATTGATTCGGTCACCAGTTTCGAGGAGGACATTCAAATTCATTTGGCGGACGGAGTAGACGACGAACATAGTGTGATCGATAAAATATTGAACGAATTTCGATGTAACATTGTTCCGTTTCCTTCGATGCGAAACGAAAATTCAGAGAGTGATGAAGGACTCTCGAAAGATCGAACGGTTTATTATGTGGAGAGAATACAGAAACACAATTCGTCAATTGTTCATTTGTTGGCGAACGAAGAAGATAAATTGAATATTCAATCGACAAAAGATCGCGATAATACGAACGAAACGTTGATAGCATTCCTAAAATCGACACCATCGACATTCGTTCAGTTTGTGGAAGAAACGGAAAATATTTTGAAGGAGAATCCGTTCACTCTCACCATTCTGCCCACTGATCATTTGGTGGTGGAGAATCCGTTCAAAGATCTAATTATCTAACAGTTCTCTTTTTTAAGCGTTTATTCAAATGGAAAAGATATTTTATTTTAATCTAACTGCCTTCCCTAAATGTGTGTGCAGTAAGCCTAAATGACTAAAAAGAAGATGAGACCAAAATGTGAGATTGTTCAGGAAAAATGAAATTTAGCATCAAAATGGGTGCTCAATTTATGATCTTTTCTTTCTGAACATTCTCCCCTTCATCATGGCATCCTTAATGGTTAATGGAAAAGATTATTAAAAGAAAAAGAGATAATGTTTCATGTTTTTCTGAATCAATCACCGATTGATTGACTAATTCAACCTTGTCGTCGTTGTTTGAGAGAGAAGAGAATTTCGAATCATTCTCTTACACATCTCGAATAGAATGAAAATACTTTGAATTCCTACCAAAAAATTATTTAAAAAATTTTTCAAAAATTAATTTAAAATTTTTTAAAAATTGAAAACTTCAAATTAGTAATTTCCTTTTTAATCGAAATGATATTGTTGTTGTTGTTGTTTGAATTGATCAGAAGTAAATTTTCTAGCATAGTTCACTGCATAGTATGTGATCGATATAGATATAGATATATATATATATGTGTGTTTGTGTGTGTTTGTGTGTGTGTGTGTTTGTGTGTGTTTGAGAGAGAGGAGGAGGATCACTCTTTCGCTCTTTGACATTTATTTCGGTACAGTAATAATTTTAGTCTGATTTATCCGTTCAATATCAATCTTCCATTCTGACAATGATTCATCAATTGACTTTGATTAATGGAATTGAGTAGGAGTTTGGCTGATGTCAACCATTGACTCTCCGTCACCGACGTCTTATTGCGGAGAGTGGAGAGGATTTTCGAGAAACGATCCAACTCCTTCTGGAAAGTGCCAACTTTCGATAACGACTTGAGGAAATCGGATCGTTTCGATCGATTCTCTTGAAATTTTCGATCTGTAAAAAAATTATCTGCCTGTGGCAAATAAATGATTTCCGGTATGGATTTCATACACGTCGAAGTCACATTCTTCATCGACACTCCAACATTTTCCAGATTGTTGGAAATGTTATCGATTTTCAAACCGTTCTCTCGAATGAATTTCTCGACGATTCTCTCCGTAATTTTCGATTGACGATTCTTCACATTCACAAACGATTCGATCGATCGTTTTTTTTTCAAATTTGTCGATGATGTCAAAAAGAAATTACTAAATTTCTCTTTCAATAAAATTTCAGCGTCTCGAAATAAAATCGTTTGGGAGTCGTGTGTGAACTTGTCGTTGAGTGCTAAGAATTGTTCGTCGTCTGATGAATCGTCATCGGAATCGGATAAATCGATCGAATCCGTTTTGATGGTCATGATCGATTCATTTTGAATCGATTTCTCCTCATGTGATTTGACGAATTTTAATGATGGTAATAAATTCATTAATGAATTGCACAAATGTCCAACATTCGAATTTGGAGAGACGAATTTATTATGCACGAAAATCAATTGACAATCGACCGTTCCTTCCGTTTTTCTTAATGTCGGTTTCACCGTATTGACGATAGAGAGAAGTTTTCTCAATTGTTCCGACGAATCATCATCCACCATCACAATCAACACATGACACACACTCGTTAACCAGGTGGCTAATTTGACTTGTTGGAAATTTGTATCGGCCAATTTGGCGGGATCTTTCCATTCCACCATTGATTGTGTGAGAAGATTTTTTGAATCTAAAAAAATTGTATTATCATTTCTCATGATTCTCATTCGAACATAAGCATTATTATGTTTTGTTGGAAATGAATAATCTTTATCATTGTCTGTAAATTGATTTCCAGTAAGAAGTGATAATAATGTTGATTTGCCACTTCGATTATCACCAATAATACCAATAACTTGGAAATCATTATTCTCTTTCAATAAAAATCGATTAATATCATATCGTTCATTGAATTCGATGGATTTATTAAATAGAGAAATTATGGGAGAATTGTTCATCGATTCCATGAAATTCTTACGAAATTTCTCAACACATTTTTCTTTTTCATTTTTCGATCGATTTGAATTTTTGAAAAGTTTTGGGAAATTGATCACTCCCTCAGTGTTTTCGATCTGACACGAATAATCACAATTACTTTCCATCGGTTGTTGATAAGTGTTGTCGAGTTGAGGAGCATAGAAAGCCATTGGAGGATCAATAGTATATGGTTCTGGGAAGACCATAGGCATAGAAACATCGTCCACCATTGGCTGATGTGTCGCGTAAGAATCGGGTCGAAATATATCGATGGGATACTGTCAAAGTGGAAAAATAGAGAAATGAAATGAAAAAGGAAAAGAAACCGTATAGAAACCGCCTCCGGTACCAACCATAAATGTCTGTGGATCCATCATTCCTTCGATTTCACCGTCGTCTTCCTGTCGATTCGTTCTCTTTATTATCAGTATTGTGGATCTTCAATCAATTCCTAAAACCCAACGTTAACTTTCCATTCTTGTTCACGCGGAATTTCACTCAAACAAATTGAAAGAAAATTGAATTCGACTCATTAATTCGGTCCAGTCTCATCGATTCCAATTTCTAATCTCGATTTCACTTCTTATCAATTCCGATCGATTAACGGTTAATACGACAATTCAGGAAAAGATTCTGCTCGTACAAGAAACTTTCAATTCATCATTAGACTATTCGATAGAAACAATAGGAAAAACATATTCCCACAATGGAGAATGAATAACAGATAAAAAAAATTCGTAATTATCCACAAATTACAGGGAAAATTTTTGAATTTATTTAGATTAATCGTTTATAAAAAGAAAAGACACGAATTATTATTAATTATCACGTCATAGGAAAGAGAAAGATTTTGAAGAATGTCAAATGTTAATAACGTCAAAATAATTTCCTTCAAATTTCATTCTCCTCCTCTCTCCTCAACAAACGTCCTTCACTCTCTTCTCCAAACTCATTTCACTTTACACTAATTTTCTATTTCGACATTATCGTCATCAACATCCTCATCATTTCACAAAGTGAAATTAATAAGTTTAGCATTTTATCATTTTTCTGTCCTCAAATTCTCTTCATGGAATTCGCTCAGTTTTCATTCTCAAAAATTTAGCTTCAAATTTACATGTTTCCTCAGTAAATTCTCAATTTCGTTTCGAAATTAAAATTGGAAGTTTACAAATATTTATAATAGAAAATAATCGAAATTCGATGAACTTGAACGATCTGTCATTGGACAATGTTTATTACACATATTACTATGTGTATTATCGACAAACATTATTTATTAAAAATTTTTGAAAATTACAGTTAAATTAATAGTAAAATTTAGTCCAGATGAGAGGCTTATCAGTTTGAAAGACAGTCAGAAAAAAAACTCTCAAATTAAAATTCTGTAGAATTTTCTTACATTTACAATTAATTTGTTAACGTCCGAAAAATTTACATAAAATTTTTCAAAATTTCTAAAATTTATTTATTTTATAGTTTTGATTTAATTTAAGGAAATTTGAAACTTTTTAAACTTTCACAATATCGAGAACAAATTTTCTTTATTTATATTTTTTAACTAGATAAAACAGATAGATGGGAAATATGATCATTGAAGTATTGAGACCCAATAAGACATAAGTAATCTGAAATTTTTTATAGGAAGAATGAAACTAGATTGAAAATGTAACTGTAGATGGATCGCCATTAAATACTCGTTCAGTAACGGCAAATAAACCAAATTGACTGAACAATATAGCTGACGAACAAAGAGCGACACTGCCATAAAGTCTCCCAAAATATTTTTCCGGAAAACTTAATAAAAAATAGTTTCAGAAATTAACGAAGTTGAAGTAAATGTAGAACATGACGGTGAATAAGGAAGCTGTACCTCCGTACATGAAAGCTCTCATACCAGCAAATAATGCAAAAGATAAATATTGAATTTCTATCGGTTTCGATATGAAACTCAATAACGGAACTGCGACGCTCAATGACCATGTCATTAGACACATGATGATACTATTCTTCAAACCACGACTCTTTTCTCCTAAATGAAAAATTAGAAAAATAATTTCAAAATAAAAAATTTGAAATAAAATTTTTTCTCAATTAATAACCTCGACTCATTCGATAATCTAGTACACTACCACAAATTGGTGAGAAGAATATTCCACAGAAGAGCATTCCACCAAATGCCGTTGTGAATTTAGAGACTAATAAAGAGAATTGTAAAATAAGTGATAGGAAAGAAATGAGAACCGACAGCTTCGTCATTGTGAGATAAAAATTGAATCCATTTGTTGAATGAACCGATGAAATAGTTGAGGTATAAGGAGAAGGTGCAATACCATAAAACGATGAAGAGGAAAATCAACGAACAAATACATTCTCGGATACTCTTCCATTCCATTCCACATAAACCGGTGTTAACTGATCGATCACCATCTTCATCAGGAAGGACGTGATGACCACTTAACAAGAAGTTCTGAACTGGAGCATAAGATCGTTGGAGACTCTTCTTGTAACTGGTGTGATGTTCCCGATCAAGTGATGTGGAATGAACTGACAAATTGAATAATGTTCAAAAAATGTTGTATAATTTTGAAGAAAACTTTTAAATGATTGACTATAATGTCGAGGACGTCCGATATTTGACTGAGCTTTTACTGAAGTATAATTAGTAATATTAGTTTGGTCAAATGCGTGCTCATCATTCATTTCATCGTTCAATGATGGATCACTGATATCTGGATTTGTATATTGAGATGAATTTTGTTGATCAAATTCACCCGATAAGAGTGGGCGACTTTCACCAGAAACCATTTTTTTCTGGAGATGATCATAATATTCGGGCGGATAAAATTTAGAATTGGGTAAGAAGAATATGGTCGCACAAATCGGTATGATCAAACTGGCAGTCCAAATTTGAAAAGATGTTTGTAATGAAATATCTAAATTCACATAAGACGCCTAAACAAACTGAATTTGATAGAGGCGATATGAAAAATGGAACTTGGAAGAGAATAAAAAGAAATCCGGACGCATCTAACGACGCCGATTGGAGATTGGTAATTGTGGAACTGTAGTTGGGGAAAGCTGAACAACTTCTCATATTGACGATCATGAATTGCAATCCTGCTCCACATAACAGAACAAGTGCGGGAAACATGACCAGTTCATTATCTAAAAATTTATATGATCAAATTATCTGCTAAAATCAAATTTCAAATTTGACGAACCAATCGACAAGAGACTGAACATCAATCCCGCATATCCCATGCAACAACTTGAGATTAATAATTAAATTTTTCCTCTATTAAAATAATAACTAACAGAAGAACTAATCTCGTTTTCATAATTCCCATTTTATCCATAAACTGACCGATCAATACACTGATCACTCCGAAACAAGACGTTGCGATCGTAAACACCAAATTTAGCGCTTCGTCTTGAGCTGAACATCCATTTTGATCAGCAAAAAACTTCCCGGTAAATGTGGAATTGGGAGTTGTGGAGTTTTGAGGACAGTAGCGATCGACGAAATATTTCTCTTTCTTCAAAATATAAACGATGGAAGGCCATCCGAATGCAATTCCGGAGAAGAAAATTGTTTCTATTGTACAATAGATCACCTGAATGATTGGTAACCGTTTACCTAATAATTTTATGGTTTTATCAATCATTTCTTTAATTGTACGAGATTCTCTTTTGTTTATTCTATTTGATTGTGATAGGGAGCAGATTTATCTCTATCTGTCTATATCTCCCATACCTGCACATGTGTATACGCGTGAATGCTAAAGTTCATGAATGATTTCGAATATTTAATCGAATTTAATTCACCATGTTTACAATTAGTAACATGTTGGGAATTTTATTCTCAATAAATTAAACATACGTTCATCCATTTCTTTATCATATCAAATATTTAATTCAAATCAAGTAGAATTTTATTAATTATTTATTAAAAATCAAATATATTAATATGAAATAGAATAGAAAAATTATTAAAATTTCTTAATAGTTGGAGAAGAAATCGCGAAATTTTTTGAACAAAATCAGTTTTATGGAATGTTTGTGTTGATTGATTGAAGCCATTTTTTTTATTCGGCTTTATAATCCACTTTTAGCCGTGGATTATTATTGCAATTAATTTGCATGAAGTCGATTAAATGATTCCGCAGTGAGTTCCAAAGAGGAGAGGCTCACTACGAAATCACCAATCGACTTCTTTTCCCTTTGACACACTCCAATTTCCTGTGAAATTATTATCTCTTACAGGAAATTGGAGGGACTACGTTTTCCCTCTATTAGGGAAAAACTTTTAAAAACCCCTTATATAATTTGGTAAATCCATAGACAGGCCCTATGAGAGTGAATCGTCGATAGTACTTGAATGACCAATTCATACATCGGACAAATGGCCAACCATCCCAATCCTGGACGTCCAATTGTGATATGAATTTTCCATCCAGAACATACGAATTGCTTGTTGAGTGCGGCATACCATCACCAAATATTGGATGAAAGTTGATCGGTTTTCCAGTCATCTTTTAATTTCTCGATGATAATATTCCGTTCCTTTGACCACGGAACGGAAATACCAATTGAATTTGAATAATTCCCTAGTGAGTTCCAAGGAGGAGACGCTCACTAAGGAATCTCCATTCTAAGGCCATTCTTTTTGCACTAGACAAACTCCAATTCCCCATGAAATTGTTATCTCTTACGAGAATTGGAGTTCGTCATACCCCCCAATGGAACAAGCCAATTAACCCATTATATATTGATATTAAACTACAAAATTGCAAAGATCTATTTACATATATATCTGAATGAAAGATATAAGAATGAAAGATATAAGAATGAAAGATATAAGAATGAAAGATATAAGAATGAAAGATATAAGAATGAAAGATATAAGAATGAAAGATATAAGAATGAAAGATATAAGAATTAAATATATAAGAA